>PVHY01032773.1:0-11632 GCA_004024945.1 Uropsilus gracilis
GGTGGTGGCCAGGGAGGGCCCCTGGAGGGAGATCCCGCCTGGCTCAGCCCAGGGCTGCCCCAAGTCAACAAACTGACAAACAAGGCTCGCAGCAGGCTCAGGCAGCCAGGCCAGCGCTGGGCCCCCATGAACCTCAGTCGCCTCATCTGTGAAATGGGGACAAAGAGCCCCCACCACCACGCTGTGCTGCCGGGGTTCAGCGAGTGGGTGATCTCACCCCTCCCGGCACAGCTTCCTGATAACGTGGAAGCAGCTGGGCGAACGGTCAGATGAGTGGGCATGTTTTACTGGCCAATGCCAGTTGAGCTGGCCTTGAACTCCGAATGACCACAGATACAAATACACCAGCGCTGGCCCTGGCCAGGCATACTCCAGCCCCCTCCCCCCCATTTCCCTTGCCGCATCTGCTCGGACCCTTCAGCCAAGAGTGAGTTTCCTCCTCTTCTTCCCATTTCACAGATGAGGCAACTGAGGCTCAGAGAGGTCACATGGCTTGCTCGAGGCCCCTCAGCCAGTAAGTGGAACCGGGATTGGCGCCCGCGATGCTTTACTGCCCGTGGCCTTCTCAGAGCTGGACTGTGATGGGACTGGCCAAGGCTGGCCAAGGGTGGGCGTTCCTGGCTCAGGTGGGAGAATGGGGTTAAGTCTGGGAGCTGAGGGCTCCGGTGTGTCTGGAGCAGGGGGTCCCCGAAGGAAAGGGCGGTGAGTGGGGAGGCCCCGCTGGGGAGGCAGCTGGACCTGGGAGGGCCGAGGTCCACCTGGCTGATGGGGTGACCTGGGATTCTGGACTTGCGTCTTCTGTGGGTCCAAGGCCAGGCGGCGCGCGTTCTGGTGAGCCTGTTTCCAGAGCTGTATCTCGGGAACTGAACCCAGTGAGGCCCAGGCCTCTCCCACTGGTGGAGAGGGCCTGGTGGACAGGGCCTGGTGGACAGGGCTGCGGGCCTGGGTGGAAATCCGAAGCCGGCTGTGGAGGAGGGGGGCGGGCTCCCGCGGATGGGGGCGGGGCTGGGGAGTGGGCGTGGCCAGGACCTAACCAATCAGGGGCGGAGCGTGGGGGTACCTCCTGTGGCCTGAAGTTCAGGCTATTCCTGGTGTCTGGGGAGGAGTGGAGCGAGCTAGGTCAGGGGCGGGACATCCCTGCTGGAGCTGAGAGGCCCCTGGAGGGAAGAGCAGAACTAGGGAGCCCCCGGGTCCCCGTTTCGCCCCGGCATACGCCTGTGGTAGTGCCTCTGGCCGGGAATCCGCTGGAGGAGGCAGGACCCACGTGCTTACAGCCTTTTGGACAGGTGGGGAAACTGAGGTCTGGAGAAGCTCCCCTTGCGGGGATGGAGGGGGTGTCGGCCGGGGAGTGGGGCGCAGAGCGGCCTTGTCCCCGCCGAGGCCCTGCCCCTGGGCAGGAAGGAAGGAAGGAGAAGGGAGGACTGCCCCGGCTGCTGCGGGACCGGAGACCCCTCCGCCCCCCCCCCCCCCGTGTGGGGCTGGGATGGTGGCCATTTGACACGAGTGTGTGCCCTTCACCCCAAGACCTTACTGGCTAATTAATGAGTCCTTAGGGGGTCCTCCCTCCTCCCCCATCCTCACTGCTGTGGGTGAGGACCGAGGCTCAGTGCTCAGGCTGGCCGGGAGGCGACGTGGGTGCATGGACAGGAGAGAGCCCCGGGGGCAGGGGGCCCCAGACAGAGGGGCCGTTAGGGGAGCGGGGCGTGGCTGGGTGGGGGTGTGTGTGTGAGAGAGATCGAGAGGCGTAGCCTTGAGCAGCTGCACCCAGGGCAGAGTCTCCAGGCCAACACTCTCTGTGTCACTTGCAGGTGTGAGCCCACGTCCCTGTCCCCTGGGCCACCTGCGGGACACTGGCCCCTGCCTCTCAGCAGACGCCAGAGAGACATGAGTAGCAACAAAGTAAGTGCCCTTTCATCTGTGGCCCCACCTCAGCCTCTCGCTTCCTCTGTGAGAGGGCCTCCTCCGGGCTTCTCAGGCCTAGGCTACCGCGAGCCTGCCTGGCCACTGACGGCCATGGCTTGGGGCAAGCGCTGGCCCCTGTCTGGACCCAGGCCTGTCTCTGGTCCCTTGGGTTTGACTGGTCGAGAGGGAGAGGGTGGGTGAGAAGGCGAGCGTGGCTGGTTGTGCAGGGCAGGGGTCTGGGTGGGGAGGTGGACGTGAGTGGGCGGCTGGGGGAGGGGGAAATGGCCAAAGCAAAAGATGCCATCACTGAGATGATCAGGATCCCTGTCATCCAGTTCCTGGGCACCTGTGGGTGCGGGCCCTGCACTCCCCTCCCCTGGGATCCACTGTCCTGAGCCTCTGCGGAGCCTGAGAGTTGGAGAAGGGGTGTTATGGAGGTTTGGGTTGGGGTCTGATCCTACAGTCATTTGAACAGAGAGGTGAATGTCAAGAGTTCCCAACTGTAACTGGGCACTGGGGTAACTGGGCCTTGGTGTAATAGGGGCTGAAACGCTAAGGAACACGAGGTCAGGAGGTTGGAGCTGCCAGCACCCCAAGACCAGCAGCCAGGCCGGATGGAGTGGGTGCAGCTGGAGAGGGCGCAGCTGCTGCCCCTGGAGGGCAGAGATCCTGAGGCATGTGCCGGTGCTTGTCCTCAGCCCACCCCCGAGGCTGGCCGGAGGGCTGCGTGGGAGCAGGCCCTCGAAGGCACTCCAAGCTCCCATAGCAAACTGCCCCGGGGACCGCAGGCTGAGGTCCCGGGTGTCGCATATGGCTGAGCGCCCCAAGGGTTGGAGTCGGGGCACCGTGTTCCCCAGCTGCACGGAGTGGGAGCTGCAGGATGCCGAGGGGCAGCTGGTTGGCGGAGCGTGCTGAGCCCTGGCCAGCCCCGCGCCACCCCCGGTGCTGACATAGCTTCATAGGCAGTCAATGGGGAAGGATAAACCCTCGGAAGGCTCAGCTCCATGGTCACAGCGTGGGCCAGAAGGGTGAGCTTGAGCCTGAGAAACACTACGCCGTAACCAGCATGGGGGGCTCAGCACGGGATCCTAGGACCCCCAGGTCACAGCTAGCTTTGCAGTCCCTGTGAATCCTGGGGACCACTGGGACCCTCTTTGAATGTTCTACCTGTCTCCGGGTAGGCTTCCAGCTGTGAGGAGGGGGCAATGGGGGTCCCTTGGACTCCCGTGGCCAGTGTTGTCCAGTAAGCCCTCTGAGAGCTGGGATACAATAGTGGGGAGCAAGACTGACCATGTCCCAGAGTCTTATGGGGTGCTCAGGGGGTGGAAGGAGGGCTTCCTGGAGGGCTTCCTGGAGGAGGTGGCTCCTGACCACCTGGAATAAGGGGTTTGCCAGGTTAGCCAGGCATGGTAGATGGCAAGGAAGGGGGCCACCAAGCTGGCTGGGTGGCTGGGCCCTCACCAGCCTCTCCCCTCTCCAGGAGCAGCGGTCAGCAGTGTTCGTGATCCTCTTTGCCCTCATCACCATCCTCATCCTCTACAGCTCCAACAGTGCCAACGAGGTCTTCCACTATGGCTCCCTGCGAGGCCGTACCCGCCGGCCGGTCAACCTTAAGAAGTGGAGTATCACCGACGGCTACATCCCCATTCTTGGCAACAAGGTAGGCACTTCGGGGCGCCCCTCAGGGCTGGCGTGGCAGCTGACCCTTCCCATTGCCCACCATCATTGCCCCTGCCTCCTCCTCCCCCGCCTTGGCTTCCCCACCCCCATCCTTCCTAAAGGAAAGGATGGACCTCCGGAGCCCAGACCTTGGCTGCCTTCAGCCTCCTGTTTGCTGTGCAGCCAGGGACACGTATCCTCCCCTCTCTGGGCCTCTTTTCTCTCCAAGGTCCGACCCTCAGTGTGCATTTCCCATTCTAAGTCAGAATCCCGTTGGAAGGGTGTCTCTGGTTCTCACTGATCACTGTCTCCGAGGTCCAGGTGGGGGATCAGGACCTCGGGGGTACCCGACAGCATAAAAACACATAGTACCCGCCAGTCATCCCGAGCCCATCCCACCCCTGTGCACACAGTGCTGCTACCTGTCACCTGCTGCAGAGATAAGGCAGCCCGGCTGGGAGAGGTGAAGACGCTTGTCCAAGGTCACACAGGGAGGGAGGAAGCAGAGAATTGCCTCAACCCCTTCTGAGTAGAGCTTGCAGAGAGGTCAGGGGTCACCCCAGGGGGTTGCAGTTGCTTGGCAGCCAGGAAACTCAGGTGGTATTTCCGGGGTTCCCCCTTTTGTCCTCCAAGCCCTGGTGTCAGGGAGAACATGATTAACCTTGACCATGAGCCTCACCTCCTCTGAGAAGAGGTCTTCCTGAGGCTGCCTACCTCTCTCCTTCCTCAGGAACCCCCTCAGTTTGCTCAGGGTCTTCACCTACACAGTGGAGGGCCCAGAGCACTTGATAGACCCTCACTGGGATAGAGCTCATTGGCGGGTGCTCGGAGACAGATGGATGCATAGATGAGACTTTCTGTACCCTAAGAACCCCTGGAGGGAAAATTAACAAGGAGCCCAGGAGAATGTGGAAGAGCTTGAGTGGGTGATGTGGAAAGGACTGAGGTAGAAGCCTGACTGGCAAGGTCAGAAACCGGAGCTCAGAAAAGCAGGAAAAGCTTCCAGTTGAGGTACAAGGGACATGTTCCTGGATCTGAAGTAAGGGTGGACGGAGGACTGCGTGGAGGAGGAGGCACCCATGCTTTGTCTTGAAGGCCAAGAGGATTGTGGCCAGGAAGGGCTTCTGTCCCCCCTCCCCCCTTTTCCTTCTTGACAAGCAGTTATTTTGCTTCTAGGTGATGTGCAAGTGTCACAGGGCATCCAGGAGGCTGCTCCTGGGGGAGCTGGACTGAGGCTGGGCCTCATAGCTGACAGAGCTGGGTTCAGTCCTGGCCCTGCCCCTCCAAATTGTCCTCGAGGACACCGCTGTAGGTGATCCCGTTCTGTCCACTTTTCCTCAACCCCACGGCCTTCTCAGAAGGCCATTCCCACGTAGAGCTTCCAGTCTTGCCATTCCTCCTGCCTTGAATGCCTTTCCCCGTGTGGGGAAGGCCTCCTGGACCACCTTTCTGGAGTAGCCCCTGCTGCCCCCCTTGACCCTCGTTTATTTCCTTCCCCAGAGCATTACTTACCCCTGGCGTATCTTCACTGCTTGTCTCACTGACCACGCAAGTCTCGAAGATGGGGGTCAGGTCTCCGTGGCTCCCTGCTCTGTCCCCAGGGCCTGGCCTTCCGCCAACTTGCTATCGCTGTTTGCTCTTTGATGACGCATTGCTGACGTGGAGCGAATGCGGAGTGACCAGGCTTCTGCTGCCCATCATGACAGTGGGCATAGCGCCTGTCTCCTGAGGGGCTGGGGCGGGGGACCTCGGCACAGAGTGGCCCTGACGGTGTGGATTTTCCTTGCCCCCAGACGCTGCCCTCCCGGTGCCGCCAGTGTGTGATTGTCACCAGCTCCAGCCACCTGCTGGGCACGAAGCTGGGCCCCGAGATCGAGCGGGCCGAGTGCACCATCCGCATGAACGACGCGCCCACCACGGGCTACTCAGCCGACGTGGGCAACAAGACCACCTTCCGCGTGGTGGCCCACTCCAGCGTGTTCCGTGTGCTGCGCAAGCCCCAGGAGTTCGTCAACCGGACCCCCGAAACCGTGTTCATCTTCTGGGGTCCCCCCAACAAGATGCAGAAGCCTCAGGGTAGCCTGGTGCGCGTCATCCAGCGGGCAGGCCTGGTATTCCCCAACATGGAGGCCTACGCCGTCTCTCCCGGCCGCATGCGCCAGTTTGACGACCTCTTCCGGGGTGAGACGGGCAAGGACAGGTACCAGCCTCCTGCCTGCCCCCCTCTGTCCTTGCCCTGCTCCCTGCAGAGGCCTGGTGCCTGCTCCATACACAGCTGAGGACGTCACCAGTTCTAGTCACCCCCTGCTGAGGTTTCCTAGGGGAGTTTGCTGCGTGTCCAGCTCTTGGCAATGAGTCATTTCTGTCATACTTTGCACAGTCCTGTCTCTCCAGCAGTGCTTCTTCCCAGCATGCTTTGCGCTGAGGAAATAGGGCCTCCTGGCAAGCTCTGTTCTGAGGTTGTCCAGTCACCCCACAGAGGTTGCCCAGTCACTCCTGGCGTCTATTAGGAGAACTCCCTGCAGGTGCCTTGGGGGGGAAAGTACTGACTGTTCTCAGCATGTCTTGCTTTTAAGCACACGGTTGCTCCCAGCATGCTCTGTTCTAAGGATACATCATTTCCAGCATATTCTGCTCTTGATTCAGCTCCCTAAAAAAACTAGGCCAGTGCTGTCCAGTGCAAATACAAAGCAAGCCACTAGCTGGGCATGGGGGTGCATGCCTGTAATCCAAGCGCTGGGAGGCAAGAGGCCTGGGATCGCTTGAGTTCGCGGGTTTGAGACTTCCCCAGGCAACATAGCGAGACCTGGTCTCGAAAAAGCACCAGGACCTGTGGCGGGCGCCTGTAATTCCACTACCTGGGAGACTGAGGCTGGGTATCGCTTGAGTCCACTGAATCAGGACTACCCTGGGCAACATAGTGAGACCTAGTTTCAAAAAAAAAAAAAAAAAGCCATTATGTTACTTAAATTTTTGTTGGTACTGTATTAGAAAAAATGGAAATTAATTTTATTTCATTTTATATAGCATGACCAATATTTAGATCTTGTACGTATTTTGTTAGGTCTCTACTTAGTTTTAATTTTTTTTTTTTCTGAGACTAGGTAGGTCTTGCTATTTTGCCCGCGGACCCGCAGGCTCTCGTTGCCCAGGGTACCACAGACTCAAGCAATCCCCAGCCTCAGCTTCCCAGGTAGCTGGGATTACAGGTGCGCACCACCACGCCCAGCTATTTTTTTGGAACTAGGTCTCACTACGTTGCCTGGGGGGGCCTTGAACCGCCATCCCTGGTCCCCGCCGCGGCTTCCTAGGCTGCCACTTACAGGCATGCACCACCATGCCCGGCCAGTTTAAAATATTTTACAGCTGTTGTAGATAACATTCAAAATCTTGCCTAAATTTGAATTATTTATTGCTAGTACGTGGAAATATCATTGTGTTGTATGTGCTACAGATTATCTCTTGTAGTCTTGCTAAACTTACCTTTGGGCTCTAGGAGAGTTTAGGATTTTCTCTGTGGATGATCATTTTGTAAGGATATGTAAAACAGGACAGCTTTATTTCTTCCTTCTAATTTCATATGCCTCTTATTTTCCTTATTTCCTTATCTTGCCATATTGCATTGGCTAGGACTTTCTATGCAATGTTGAATTGTGGTGGCAGTGGTCCCAGTCTTAGGGGGAAAACATTTTCAATCTTCTGTGATTAACTGTAGTGTGAGTGGTAGGTTTTGTAGCTGTCCTTTACAAGATTTAGGCAGTTTCCTTCTCTCATTAGTTTGCTAAGATTTTGTTCTTTTTTAAATTCCAGCTTGATGAAAATTTATTGAGAATTCTAGGGGTGGGATTGCCGCCCACCCTTGATATAAGGGTGGATATTGGATCCACTATGGGTGGATATTGGATTTTATTGTGTTTTCTGCATGAACTGATATGTGGTTTCTCTTAAGAATGTTAGTATGGTGGGTTATATTGATGATTTTCAAAAATTGAGCCAGTTTTGCATTTTTGTAATAAAATGTTTGATAATGATGCATTCTTCTGTTTGTTGGTGCTGTTTGCCTAGTTTTGGTATTAGGGTAATGCAGACCTCAGAATATGAACTTAGAACTATTCTTTATTTTCTGGAAGTGAGCACATAGCATTGGTGTTAATTCCTCTTAAAATGTTCTGTGGTGTTTGCCAGTGACGTTCTCTGGGCCTGGAAAGTTCTTTTTCAGACGGCTATAAACTAAGAATTAACTTTATAGGAGATTCAAGTTATCAATTTCATCTTGGGTAAATTTTGGTGGCTTGTCATTTTCAAAGAATTGACCTGTTTTATCTAAGTTGTCAAATTCATGTGTATAGATTTGATTTTTTTTAAAGATTATTATTTTAGCCAGGTGTGGTGGCATGTGCCTGTAATCCAAGCTCTGGGAGGCAAGAGGCCTGGGATCGCTTGAGTTCGCGGGGAAGTTCAAGACTATCCTGGGCAACATAACGAGACCTGGTCTCGAAAAAGCAGTTGGGCGTGGTGGTGGGTGCCTGTAATCCCAGCTACGTGGGAGGCTGAGGCTGGGGATTGCTTGAGTCCGTGGGATTGGGACTACCCCAGACAATGTAGCAAGACCTCGTCTACAAAAAAAAATTATTCTTTCTTGTCTATAGGATTTCTGGTGATGCCATCTCTTTTATTCTAGATTCTCTAATTTGTGTCTTTTCTCTCTTTATGAGCCTTGGAAGATGTTTGTTTTCTTTTAAAAAGTTTTTAAGCTTTTCAAAGAACTACCTTCAACCAAATACTTCCCCAAAGCTGGACTTTGACATGTAATCAATATCAAAAGCCATCAGCGACATTCTTTTTTTACAAGAAGGAATTCGTGTGTCTTTTGCACTCACAGCCCATCTCACCCAGGTCAAGGGTCATGTGCCCACAGGTGGCTGCTGGCCGCTGTAGTGGGCAGCACAGCTCTAGGCTCTCGGCCACCCTTCTCCGCCCTTCTTCCAGCATGCTGTGTGGCCAAGGTCATTCTCAGTCTGGGATTTCCCAGCTAAGTGTGACCGTCTCCCTAGCATGCTCTGTCCCCACTGTTTCTCTCTAAGATGCTCTCTGCCCTGCCGGTACATCTTCCCAGATAAGCCCTGTGCCAGCCTCCTGTGCTCCCCCAAGGGGGCTGGACTGGGGGGCGACTGAAGTGGTTGGTGTGCCCCTGGGTGGGTGGGTAGGAGACCCCGTGGGTGACCCTTCCTCCCTGCCTGCCCCGCCCCCATCATGACCCCTCTCTGCCCGCAGGGAGAAGTCCCATTCGTGGTTGAGCACCGGCTGGTTCACCATGGTGATCGCGGTGGAGCTGTGTGACCGTGTGCATGTCTACGGCATGGTTCCCCCAGACTACTGCAGGTGAGCCCCCGAAAACCCCGATGACTGGCCTCGGGATGGAGCTGGGGGCTTGGCCGAGGTGGGCCCCGATGTCATGGCGCTCAAATGCCCTGCAGAAGTCTGGGCCCCCGGGAGCTGGCCCAGAGCCTCTACCTCAGACCCAGGTTCCAGTTGGCCCATGACTAAGAAGCGTGTCATGGTGTGGCAAGCCCAATGGGGACAGCTTGTCTTTACTAGTGTTGCCCAGATCACCATGATGGCCTCCACTATCATCTCATTTACTCCTCACCGTGACCCCGAGGGAGAGTGACATTAGATAGTGACATTATTCTCCCCGTGTCATGGATGTGAAAACCTGAAGCCATTTCCAGGGAGTTGGCTGGGTCCACGGCTCCAGACCCCAGTCCTTACGGTGTCCGGTGCTGCGCTCCTCTTGGGGAAAAGAAAAGGCTGGACTGCACTAAAATAGAAGAAAAATGGATGGGGGCTGGCCACGGTGGCGCGTACCTTTAACCGCAGCCTACAGAGCGAGCCCGGGACTAGGAATTGCTTGAGTCTGTGGGTTTGAGACCCACCCGGGGCAACATAGCAAGACCTAGAGTCCCAAAAAATAGCTGGGCGTGGTGGCTTGCGCCTGTGGGAAGCTGAGGCTGGGGGTCGCTTGAGTCCTGGGTACGGCGGGCAACGTGAGCCTGTGGTTCCCTGGGCAAAATAGGGAGATCTGGTCTCAAAAAAAGGAAAGAAAAGAAAAATGGATGGTCTACGCCTATGCCACCCTACATCCCACTTGACAGATGGGGGACCAGAGCCCAGGGCGGGGCAGGGACCCCCTCCCGGGTGGCCTACAGGGTCGGTGGCCGGAAGGGCAGCGCTGACCGCTGACCGCCTGTGCTCTGCCCCAGCCGGCGGCCCCGTCTGCAGCGCATGCCCTACCACTACTATGAGCCCAAGGGGCCGGACGAGTGCGTCACCTACATCCAGAACGAGCACAGCCGAAAGGGCAACCACCACCGTTTCATCACCGAGAAGAGGGTCTTCTCGTCCTGGGCCCAGCTCTACGGCATCACCTTCTCCCACCCGTCCTGGACCTAGGCGGCCCGCCCGGGGGGGTGGGGGGGCCCTCGGAGGACGGGAAGCGGTTCTTCGCCAGCCACTGGACGAGCGCCACCTCCTGGCCAATCAGGGCTGGCCGGAGTGGCTTCTGGCCAATCAAGACTGACCGGAGTGTCGTTTGGCCAATCAGGGCCTTGCAGAGGGTGATCCCTCCAGCCAGTCAGCGTCTGGGGCTTTTGGTGACTAATCAGGGATTTGGGCTTCTACGTGGTTAATCAGGGGTGTCGAGGTCTTTCTTGTCCAGTCAGGGTCTGAGCACAGTCAATCAGGGTATTTCCGAGTAATCTGAGGCTAAGGACATGTCCTTCCCATGAGGCCTTGGGTCCTGAGCCCCAGGTCAGGTCCCAGATCAATCTCTACTGGCGGGGACAACGAGGACCTGTCCCCAGGAGCCAGAAACGTAATGCTGCCCCCACTTCCCAGAGCCAGGAGAGGTAGCGGCCCGAGGGGGAAGCTGTCTGAAGGCTGGCAAGAGAGGGGGCCCCCAAGTGGGAGGGGGCCCCCGAGTGGGATGCTGGCATCTGGGTGTCGGCTCTGCCGTGGGTGGCCTTGGCCCACCCCCATGCCCCTCTCTGGGCGCCCTTCTGCCTGTGTCAGGCTGGAAAGGGGAGTCTGGAGCGCCTCCCACCCCTCCCACAGGCTGCCTTGGGTCTGTTCTTTCAAAGACCAGACCCCTCCAGTCACTACCCCTTGGGGGCTCAGCTCCCCACTTCCCCTTAGAAATTTGAGGGTATTTTTGCGCAAACTCCCCCAAGATGTGGGGGACATTTCACAGGAGTGAGAGACCCTTCGGCTGCTTTCTTAGCTGGGCAGTCCAGCTGCCATTAGCTTGACTCTTAAAGAGCCAGGCCCCCTTTTCTGCCATCCAGCAGTGAGGCTCAGCCTGGCTTCCTGGCTGAGGGGGGGAGGGGGTCCCAGCCAACTGGGATTCAGTGCAGCCACTTTGCAGCTGCTGGAGGCTTCCAAGGGTCTCCCCGACCTGGGCCTGGGAAGACTCTTGGGGTTCAGGAGCTCTTTCGCCTGGCTCTGTACCCTCACACTACATCAGGCACTTTATCGCTGGGCCTCAGTGGGGTGGGTTTGCCCCCTGCTCTTCCAGAGCCCAGAAGGGAAGACTGCAAGGCTTCCTGGAGGAGGCTGTGGGGTGGGAGGCCAGCAGCGAGCCATTGCACATCAGGGTGGGGGCTGGCAACTACCCCAGACTTGGTTTTGTAATGATTTGTACAGGAATAAATGCACCTAAGCTCTGGCTCCAGCTCCTCTGTCTCCAGAGGCCCCTCGGCTCCTGGGGGCCCCGCGCTGCGGGCCTTCTCAGGGCCATGCCCACACCCGGCAGGCGGAGAACTCCAGAGGAACGGCCAGCTTCTGCCAGTGAGTCAGACCCCAGGGGCTGGGTTTCTGGAAGCAGGCGCGGCTGGTGTTTCCAGCCCCACCTCCCTCCCTGCCCGTGTGACCTTGAACCAAGCTCCTTATGTCTCGAACCCCCAGACCTTACTCTCCAGGGACTCGGATTTTAGGGCGGGGAGGGGCCCCACTATGGGTTCTGCCCGGGCCTGACTTTGTAAGGGTCACAGAGACAATGCCACGGAAGACAATG
>PVHY01032774.1:0-11629 GCA_004024945.1 Uropsilus gracilis
TATGCTTGACAAAGGGAAATTTAAAAACAATTAAAATGATAGCCACCAATATCTATTAAGAAAGTATGGCCTATATTGCATTGTTATATGGAAGCATATTTAATCTTACTTCAGATTGAAAAATACGCTTGAGAAACTTTGAAAAAAAAGAAATTATGGACTAATTTTTAATTATAATTAGTGGTGCTGAGGTTAGGTTTTGGAAGTGCTCAACTTTCAGAGCTATATCCCAAAGTATTTATGAACAGAAAAGCATTACTAAGGGCTGAAATTTATCTCTACAAAAAACTCTTAGGTTTCTATAACAGCATACACTTAATTTTTTAAATTCTTGTGGAGAAATATCAAAAGAATTGATAAGGAATCAAGAAAATTTACAGAGCCAGGTGCAGTGGCGTGCACCTGTAATCCCAGCTACTTATGAGGCTGAGGCTAGGAATTGCTTGAGTCCACAGGTTTGGGACTACCTTGGGCAACATAGTGAGACCTAGTCTCAAAAAAATAGCTAGGCGTGGTGGCATGTGCCTGTAATCCCAGCTACCTGGGGGGCTGAAGCTAGGAATCACTTGAGTCTGCAGGTTTGGGTCTACTGCAGGCAATATAGCGAGACCTAGTTTAAAAAAAAAAGACAGATATAAACAAATGTACTAAGAAATGATACTGCAGCCATTTAATTTTCTTACATACTCTGTAGCAGGAATGACAAATATAGCCCTCTTTTTAAGTGAAGTTTTTAAGAACACAGCTACATCCATTTATCAATGCCAGTGGTTCTCAACTAGAGACAGTATTGCCCTCCACAGGACACCTAACCATGTCTGGAGAAATTCCTGGAAGTCACAATGATTTGGGGTACTACTGGTATCCTGGTGCAAGGGATGCTATCAGACATCCTACAATGCACTGAACAGCTGCCCATCACTAAGTATCCAGCCCAAAATATCAGCAGCACAAAGGCTGAGAAAACCTGGCTTATGTGTTGCTGCTGGACTGTCTTTGTATTAAAATGGCAGAGTTCAATCCTTCTGACAAAAGTTGTATGATAAACACAACTTAATAAGTTTACTATCTGGTCCTTTACAGAAGTTTGCTAATTCTTCTCTACAGAAAGCCCGAAAATATTTCTTGTATATAATAATCAATTTTTGAAAACTTCCTTTAACATGTCTCCTAGAAATGAGTCAACTGACTTTACAGCTCTCCTAACCATTTAAAGGGCTCTAGTAAAAGATTACATTTTATTCTGATACATTTAAAGGTGTATTTAAAAGTGATTCTCAGAAGTTAATCCTTAGTTCCTACTGACTTCTCATGATGAAGCTTTCACTGGCCCCCAGTGAATGAGAAAGGCAAATTTAGGAGACTTTATTAAAAGCTGATTAATTCAAACTAAAAATCTCTTTTATCTTTCCTATATTTTTAAGTATTAAAATAGCCTTTTAAAATATGGTAAAATTAAGTTTTAACATTTGATCAAATCATTAAAAAATTAATGACTTGAAATCTGAGTCAAAAAACTGATTGACTTAGGCTTAAATACAAGAATTCCTTGATGTTCAACATAAATTATGTATCATTGCTGAAGGTATTTCTTAAATGTGTTTTGCAGTGTCTAATAAGTGATGAACTACAGCTGAAGGCTTTTCCACATTCATTACAATCATAAGGCTTTTCTCCAGTATGAATTCTCTGATGTTTAGCAAAGGATGAATCATGCCTAAATGCTTTCCCACAGTGACTGCATTCATAAGGTTTCACTCCAGTGTGGACTCTCTGATGAATAGAAAGATGTATTCTCTGGCTAAAGGCTTTCCCACATTCCTTACATTTATAAGGTCTTTCCCCAGTATGAGTTCTCTGGTGTTGCGTCAGGTATGTGCTATGGCTGAAGGTTTTACCGCATACATTACAAATATAAGGTTTCAAACCAGAATGAATAATTTCATGTTGCCTTAGGTGTCTAATCTGGAAAAAGGCTTTCCCACAGTCTTTGCACATGAAAGGTTTCTCTCTAATATGAGTTCTCAAATGCTGGATCAGCCCAATGCTCTGGCTGAATGCCTTCTCACATATACCACATTCATAGGGCTTCTCCCCAGTATGAATTCTAACATGCTGAGTTAGAGATGATGGATGTCTGAAGGTTTTTCCACATTCCTTACATTCATAGGGTTTCTCTCCAGTATGGATTCTCTGATGTGGAATAAGTGAAGAACTTTGGCTAAAGGCTTTCCCACATTCTTTACACCTGAAAGGTTTCTCTCCAGTATGAATTCTCATATGTTCTGTAAGGTGAATGAGTTGTTTGAAAATTTTTTCACAAATATTACATTCAAAGGTTTTCATTCTTGTATAATTCCTTGAATGATTAATCAAATCTAAATTGTATCTACCTCTCTTTCCAGGTATGTCACACTTATGGTCTCTTTTTCTTGAAGAACCTACTGGTCCTGGAATAACTTTTGAACTCACATTAATACTTTTCTCAAAACTGTTAGATTCTTGGCCTCCTTTCTGAGTAAGCATTTTCTTGTGGATCAAGGGGATCTGCCCCTTATCCACACCTTGTTTTTCCTGGTGTTTTTCTAAGTTGTCACATTTGGAAATTCTTCCCAGTGTGGAATATAAGGTGATTCCTCTTGGTGATCGTTCCTTCAACAGGCCATGGTCTAATTCTTCCCAAGAAGTGTCATTCCTTAAGACTGATTCTTTGCTTTCTGTCTTGTCCTTCATTTCTGGGAGAGGAAATACATATATATAAATTACCCATATTCACGCTCTTTAAAAAAGAATGGCTAGGGCAGGATATGGGGGGCCAGGGAGAATGTCCATAGTTAAGAACAGAAGAGGGGAAAATATAACATATACTAGATACAGGAGACCTGGACTGTCTTCACAGGTGATTCTGAGACTTATTCTGATATAAAAGGAAATGAAAAAGTAGTCAAAAGAATGAAGTTGTCAACAGTATGTGATGAAGAAATTGGGAAAAGCTCATTTAAGTGAATTGCAAGAGTAAACAGACTATGACATCAGCATGGGTTGTAAAGGCAACTATCAAGTAGTAACACTAAGAAACATAAATTCTAGCATCATATCATGTCAAGCCCTGTATTTCTACTACAAAATTTCCTTTTAAAAATTTTCAAGTATTTATCTCAAATACCTTTAAACATTAAAATAAAGCATTAAATAAGCCTTTCTTCATCTCATTCATATTCCCTACAGCACCAATATTTTGGAAGGTACCCACTCAGATATTTCCTATCTATCTGCATTTTTATAATGACAAACATTTTAACCTCAAAAAGGAGATCATGGTGGGTGTATGTATTTAGCCCTGCATCTATTTTGTTTAACTATATCTTTCGGGTCCCTTTCTGTGTCTATACATTTGGATTTATCTCATTCTTTAACAACTGCATTAGATTCCACTTTATAGACACTTCACAATTTCACTTTTCCCTACTAAAAAGTTAAGTTTTCACCTTTCATGAGACATCAATTTAGAACAAACTGGTACTTTAAAGGAATTTAGAAAAGAGGAATTACTGAGTTATAGGTATGTGTGCTTTCAGTAAATGGATTTCCCTGAAAACTCCCTAAATTTTTATCATTCTTCAATAATTTTCCCCCTAAATGAGGTGAAAATTGGTTTCTTAATTTGTGACAAAATATTGGCTATACTGCAAAGTTTTAAAGGATAATATGCATGGCACATATATATTTGGGATAAGAGTTTTCCTGATTTTACTTTTTCTATTCCTATCCATACAGTCTGGACCCTCCCAACCTAAAGTACCAATATTTCCTATAATAGTAAAATCTTATTCCCTAGGATTTCTAACTTTACTTTAGTAATAGCACATATAAAAGTGTTCAGCAGTGGTTGAGTAAATTTTGGATTGAAATAAGAAAAGCAAGCAAAAATGTTTAGGATATGAAGTTGAAAATATTTTTTTAGAGTAAGAACAAGATAAATTTCATACATCAAGATACCAAATCTGGCCGGGCATGATGGCGCATGCCGGTAAGCGGCAGTTAAGGAAACCGCGGCCAGAACCAGGGATCGCAGTTTGAGTCCTGCTCGGGGCAATGTAGCGAGACCTAGTTCCAAAAAAAAAAAAAAATAGCTGGGTATGGTGGTGCGTGTCTGTAATACCAGCTACCTGGGAAGCTGAGGCTGGGGATCGCTTGAGTTCATAGTACCCCGGGTAACGTGAGCCTGCGGTTCCACAGGCAAAAATACCAAGACTTAGTCTCAAAAAAAAGATACCAAAACTATAACCTTCAAAACTATTCAGAGAGAAAAATAAGACACCAATAAATGCAACTGAAAATTACAGTCATAGTCATAAGACGATGGGAACTTGGCTTAGCACTGTATCAGTGGAGATGAAAAGTTGAAGTGGCTCTACCAGGAAATACAAAAGAAATTGTAAAAAAAAAAAAAATAATAAGGAAAAATTGAGAATAAAAATTTTTAACAAACTTGTTGCTTACCCTGATTTCTAGTCTTAGAGACTGAAAGAACAAAAAAATTAGGAGAGATGTTTTCTGTTTTGGAAATACTGGGTTTTATGTGACAACAGTACATCTGTATAGAAATGTCTTAAATGCCAAGGGTATGTGAGAACAGAGTTCATAAAATAAAGACAAAGGCCGGGCACGGTGGCTCGTGCCTGTAAGCTTCAGCCTATGAAGTGGCTGGGGCCAGGGATCATGGTTCGAGTCCCTCCTGGGGCCCGTAACAAGACCTAGTTCCAAAAAAAAAAAAAAAAAGCTGGGTGTGGTGGCGCGTGTCTTTAATCCCAACTACCTGGGAAGCTGAGGCTGGGCATTGCTTGAGTCTGTGGTACCCCGGGCAACGAGAGCCTGCGGTTCCATAGGCAAAAATAGCAAAACCTAGTCTCAAAATAAATAAATAAATAAAGACAAGATAGGTGCCAAATGGATAGCTGAAATTATCAGGATGCATATATGGGAGTTTGTAAATAAACAGAATCTCAGTGTAAAAGACAGGGACCCTTCAGGGATTATGGAAGAGATTGCTGGCTAGTCACTGAAATCTGTTCTACCCATTTTTTGACACATACCTACATACATTCCCTAATCTTTCTTTCATTCAGTCTAGTGAAGTGACAAGAGAACTACTTTGCTAAATGAAGGAAAGTGAAAAAAAAAAAAGGATGGTTCATAAAAACCTCCCAAATGAACTTTGTGCGCTTTTTCTATTTCTGGCTAAATTTAATGATGAAAGCCCTAAAGAATCATGAGGCCACCATGTGGAAGGAATCTTAGTCCCTGAGTTGCAAGGTAGTAAATAACTGTCCATTGAAATGAACAATTCCCCCAGAACAATGTCAGCAAAAAGTTTCTATTCTGAGTCAGATTCTAGAGTCTATTTGCTATTGCTGTTTAGCTTATCCTAACAAGGTGGAAATAATGTATTTAGATTAAAGAGGATATTGATGAGAAGCGACAAAAAGTAGCCGGGTGGAGGGAAGGGAATCAAGGAGAAGAAGTCTATATAAACCAGTGTTATTGTAGACAATAACACTGTAAGAACACAAAATGCCATCAGAACAATTAGAATTCAACACTGACTCCACCAAGTAGTAGCTAAGTTATGCTGTACAAATTTCTTAACCCCTGAGCTTTCTTTTGCTCATTTTTAAGATGAGACAAATATATCCATAGGACTCACAGTGGCCAGCTGGGTCAACAGCTGTCATTATTATCTTTCTTAGAAATTGAAAATGACTGTTAAAAGTCCTTGGCTATGGTGAAAATAATTCTTTGGCAATTTCTCAAAAAGTCATAAATTATCTGAAATAAAAAATTAAAACACATAGGTTAAAAAGGATAATCAGAAGTGAAGCTAAGATGACAGAATAAGATTTAGGAAAAAAATTAGGTGGAATCTTATATAAGAGAAAGTGAAAGCCATGATGAAAGTGAAAGACTTGAGGAGGGTGCTATTTAATAAAACGATTTATGAGTATCTAATTGCACAGGAGAAAGGAACTATGGCCATCGTAAAGTTTAGAATGCTGGAGAAAGCATAAAAACAGTAAAGTCAGGTCAGGATAAATAGAGATACCTAGATGAGAGAGGAATCTTTTTTTCTCTTATGCCAAAGAAACTAATGTTAGAGCAAGGGAAAGGAGACAGAGTGGTGATCAAGTTTCTTGTGGGTCCCAGCCAGATGTCTCACTCTTACCTGAATTTGGACCTCCTGATACGGCCTTTTCAATTAGCCATGGTTCTTCTCCTTTCTCCAACTGTGAAATCACACCAGGTTTGGAACACTGATATCCTGCTCACAGAGAAGAAAAAAGTGTATGTACTGAGGTTAAAGAGCCAACCCAAGGATTTAAAGATAGTCTCTGTTGGTATTCAGCCTTCTAAGGAGCACAGCAGAAAGACAAGGCTAGAAGAGACTACAGAAATCCTCATTTATTGTTCAAAAGGAACCTCTAACACAGAACCCAAAGCCTAAGCACAGCACCTAACTCAGGGCCACCTGCAAATAAGCAGTTCCAGAATCCATCCTTACCGACTGACACCAGGTTCCCATAGTTCTCCAGCATCACCTCCCGGTACAGATTCCGGTGAGCGGGGGCTAGCTGCCCCCACTCCTCCTGGGTGAAGTCCACAGATATGTCCTTGAAGGTCAGTAGTTCCTAGAACATCAAATACGCCCCCTTTCAGTCAGGGTTCAGAAAGCTGTTCTAACCTTGTCAAGTAATATGGTATTCTAGTCAGGTTTTCCTGAATGCTTGCTTAGAAACTGGCTGATTCTTTGTTAGAAGTGACAAAGCAAATCAGAGAGCATGTATGTTATCTTTTGTAATTTATAAGTTGGCTTAAGGGAAAATACTCATGAAATATTAAAGAAAGTCCACAATAGCACGCAGTAAGTTACATTAAGAATAATAAAGATGAGGGGTATATGAAAAAGAGAAGAGTTGAAAGGGGGCTATAGCCACAAGAGAAGACAGGCACCTTTGCTGAGCAGAAAGAATTCATTAAAATGGGTATGCTATGCTTAGCTGGGTATTTCTGCTAGTGAGAAAAGTGAGAGAACAGGATGTTTTTGGCAGGAGTAAAAACCTGTAGACTATTCCTTGATGGAAGCAAACAGAGCTGTTGCATATGACCTACGCAAATTAAATAACTATTTGATAGTTATTTTTAAAAGGTATCCCCACATGCAAAGAGAACCCAGAAGTATAAGAAATTCCTTAAGTCTGTAGGTTATTTCAATGATTTTTATGTAATTCCAGAGTGTATTTCATGCCCATTAGACTGACATTAGTATCCACATTTAACAGATGAGAAAATGAATCTGGAAGACAGTTATCACTCTACTTCAAAAATCTTCTGTTTTCTAACAGGTCTTTCTATATTGGTTTCCTCTAATCACTCTGTAATCTTGAGTTTCTCTATGCTTCAGGCATTGGGTAGCACTGCTTTTCTGAGGAGCTCACATAAAATACACAAATACTATTAAGCTGCTCTTAGAAGTTTTCCTTTCTTTTCTGTTCAGCCCATCTAATTTGTACCCTTAATGGCTGGCCATTAGCTTCTGATTTCTCTGTCCAGCTACAATTCTACTCCAAGCATGGCCAAAAACCCTCTCATAAAAGTCATTAATGAAGTGTGTACGTATCTCGAAAAATAAGAGACCTGTTTCTGTTCATTTTAAAATGTTTAAAATACAGATAGCAGAGTTGCTCAGGGGAAGTGCTCTAGGCTCATAAAATGTTATACAATGTTTGTCTTCACTTCAGATGATATCTGTGAGTTTACACAGGAACTGCATTACATACTTTTTAGCAAACACATACCCTTAACACAAGATTTAAACTTTATGGATAAATGGCTAGAGGAGTGTTAGAAATAAGAAGGTTACTGAGAAAGGCTATTACTTTTGGGGAAATGACCTTTGAAGATTGATCAATGAGGCCTGGTTTCAAAAAGGTTAAGAAAATTCAATTCAGCAAGTCAAGTCACAGAAAATCATCATCCAGGGTTCTTAAAATCTAAGAAATAATTCCAAGAAAGTAACAGAAAACTCAAACCCACCTGGGTCAGAGATCCAGAGGTCACTTCATTCTCTACACTTTCTCCCTGACTTTCATTAGCATCCTGAGAGAGCTGAGCTGGGGAAGAAAAAGAGGTATAGAGTTTATATATCCTCAAACGCCCCAAGTTGAAAAAAATTGCCTGCAGATCCACTGAATGTGGCTCCTCCTTTAGTACATTCACAAAGAGGAACATTTAGGGCAACTCAGCCTCCTTAGTGAAGACAATGTAGTAAACTATTTGGGGGATGAATGTTAGTATGAGTTCAAAAGCACACATCTATCAGATCACTCCTCTGTTCAAAGAACCATAAAGGTTTCCCACTGATAAAAAAGAAAACTGAAAACAATAACAACTCTTTTTTTTTTTTTTGAGATTAGGTCTTGCTATTTTTGCCCCTGGAACCGCAGGCTCATGTGGCCTGGGGTACCAGAGACTCAAGCAATCCCCAGCCTCAGCTTTCCAGTAACTGGGATTACAGCGCACGCCACCACGCCCAGCTATTTTTTTTTTGGAATTAGGTCTCACTATGTTGCCCCAAGTGGGACTTGAACCGCAACTCCTGGTCCAGCCATGACTTCCTAGGCTGCTGCTTACAGGCACGTGCCACCGTGCCTGGCAACAACAACTCTTAAGTATTTCATCAAGGACTTCAGTCGCTTCTCCAAGCATTATCTTCTTATAAATGCCTTCCTTCATCTACTAGACACAAAAACCCACACAATCCTATACACCATTCTTTGAGCATACCTTGATAGTAAGGACTTCAGTACTTTCCTCAAGTCCTATCTGCTGAGAAACTGAGGTATCGTTCAGGACAAGTTCAAGAGGAGTTTTGTCAGACACCATTAATGAGGATAAAGTCCCCTGTACTACTCAAAGGTTTAGTTTTTAATCTCTTCTAGTATCTATCTCATGATGCTTCCTATTATATGTATTTGTATAATTATCTTTCTCCACTGAACATTAGCATGAATGTAAGGGTAGAACCTATTTTGGTTCATTTTTTCCTAGTTGTTAAAAAGTGTAAATCATAACACCCTGTTAGGTTGCTGGAAATCAACGAACATTGGCTAAATTTGAGGTACTGAAAATATTTAAGGTCATAAAATACAAAATTATAGTATTTTCCCCAACTCTTTATCATGAATATTAAACACCCATATATCCACTGCCTATATCCAATAATCATTAATATCTGCCATATTTGCTTCATCTATATTTTTCTGAATCACAAAGTGCAAACATCATTCTTTATCCTTAAATATTTGAAAAAAAAAAAAAAAAAAACCTCTTGCACACCACAATACCATTTGTCACACCTAAGAAAGCTGATGATTACACAGTACCATAAACACTCAGCCCATATTCACATTTTCTTAACTGTTCCCCAACTATCTTTTATTCTGGACTTTTCAAACCATGAGCCAATCAAGGGCCACATATTCAAAGTGGTTTTATCTTGTCTCTCGGACTCTAGATAGGACTTCTCTTTTTTTCAAGAGATCAGAACTGCTGAACTCTTAAATCCTCATACTAGGGTTTACCTTATTTCTCCATCCCTTGTATTTTCTGAAAACTAGGAATAAAGGTTAAACATTTTTGGCAGGAATACTTCAAGGGTGATACCATGTACTTTATACGATATTATCCAGAAGGCATACAATGGCACATTAGCCCATCATTAGAATGCTTGGTTAAGATAGTGATCACCAGACCTCACCACTACAAAAGTCTGTTCTTTTTTTTGAGAGTAGGTCTCGCTATGTTGCCCCAGGTAGTCCCAATCCCGTGAACTCAAGCAATTCCCAGCCTCAGCCTCCCACGTAACTGGGATTACAGGCGCATGTCACCACGTCCAGCTATTTGTGTGTGTGTGTTGCCCAGGGTAGTGTCAAACCCAAGACTCAAGTGATTACTAGCCTCAGCCTCCCGAGGCTGGGATTAAAGATACATGCCACTATGCCCGGCTTTAAAAGTCTGTTCTTATTATGACATTTAGCAAATCATCTGTACTTTGACACCAAGT
The DNA here is from genome assembly GCA_004024945.1 of Uropsilus gracilis. Classification (NCBI taxonomy): domain Eukaryota; kingdom Metazoa; phylum Chordata; class Mammalia; order Eulipotyphla; family Talpidae; genus Uropsilus; species Uropsilus gracilis. The sequence continues at coordinate 10,121 of PVHY01032774.1, forward strand.
GAATAAACAGTTCCCCATCAACCTTTCAATTATTTCTTGTACAGAAAAATATTCTCACTTTTTAGTAGGTCTTTTCTGCCACACCTGGAAGGGAGGTCCCTGACAGGTAGCATCCTCTTGTCCGGAGGGTGCAGGGGCGTGCAGGCCAGCTGCACACTGCTGGGGGTAGCCAAGTCGGCCTGGAGGCCTCCATGCAGACCAGGGCTCTGCCCCTTCCACCTCAGCTTTGAGGGGAGGGGCCACACCCCTTCCAGGTCACCGCAGCTGGAAGGGAGGCGTCGAACAGGTAGCATCCTCTCGTCTGAAGAGCCCAGGGGTGTGCAGGCCAGCTGTACACTGCTGGGGGTAGCTGGGTTGGCCTGGAGGTCTCCATGCAGCCTAGAGCTCCCACCCTTCCACCCCTAGCCAGCAGAGAGCAAAAGTAGAGAAGACCCTGGAGTAAGCCACCCCCAAGTCTGGAGAGCCCAGGATGGGGGACAGATGGGGTTGTAGCCTCATCCACCAGTGGATGGTTGTTGCATGGCAACCATATGCAGCGCAGATCGGCTGAGGCCTTTTGCTCCCAGGCCCAGCCCAAGGGGGGATTGGGAAGGCACATGCATGGACATCTGGGTCCCACCCCCACACAGGGAGGTACCAGTGTGCAGGTGGGGGGTGCCCCCTCCATTTCATCACTCTCCAGCTAATCTTCAGGAGGAACAAGAACATATACAAACACACCCCATCATAAAATGAGTGAGGGACCATGTAAAAATCCAGCCCACAAGCCTGAGCTGGTCACAGCAGATGGACAATTAAAAGAACGAATCCAGGTGAGACAGGAGAAACATCTATAGAAACACGATATCATGAAGCCCACCTATGCACTCCCTGGGTCTGGAAGACCCAAGACCTCATTTCAGAGATGACTTCTGGGAGAGTAAAGCTCCCTCCCCCACTTTACAGAAGAGGAAATGAAAGCCAAAGACTGGGGGCACCAGCCCCACAGCAAAGCTGCAAACTGAGGCAGAGGCCATCTACAATGGCCAATCACAGTTGCCTGTATCCACAGAGAAACTTCTTCACCAGCAATGGCAGGGTGTGAGACCCCCTAAAACTGATGCCAGAACCATAAGGTAAAGCCGCAAAACAACGGAGATGAGGTTGGAGAAGACAGCCTCCAACGAGAAAGCATGGAAAGACTACAAATAAAAATTAACTGCCCAACGCAAACTTAAGACTGAAAACCTACCACCAAGGCTCACCTGGTTCCAAGCCAGGGGCACGATGGCTCGAGCCTGTAAGCTTCAGCCTATAAAGCGGCTGGGGCTAGGAATCGTGGTTTGAGTCCCGCTTGGGGCAAAAACAGGGAGACCTAGTCCCAAAAAATAGCTGGGCGTGGAGGTGCGCATCTGTAATCTCAGCTACCTGGGAAGCTGAGGCTGGGGACTGCTTGAGTCCGTGGTACCCTGGACAATGTGAGCCTGCGGTTCCATGGGCAAAAATAGCGAGACCTAGTCTCAAAAAAAA
>PVHY01032776.1:0-11627 GCA_004024945.1 Uropsilus gracilis
AGAGAGCCATGGTGTCTGCCTGACCAGAGTCACCAGTGGGGAGATGAAATGTAATCATTTCAAGTTAGGAGCTCACTTCCTGTCATGCTGCTGAGACAGGAGAGTTTGAAGGAATCAGTCTGCGTGCCCTGGAGACAGCAAGTTAGATGAGACCCAGGATTTCCCCGTCTGCGGATTTCTGATTCCTTCAGCTCTTACATGTTGCGTAAAGAGACCTGAAAACACACAGGTGGCCATTCCCAGAGGTTTCAATATGAAAAGAGAAGCTGTCTCCCATGGTTTATCAGCCGCCAGACACCTAGACACCCCTATCTGGGCTCACTGAAAACCTCCAACCCAGTGAATTTTCACGTGTGGTGCAAGACAAAACAGCACAAATTTATCCAGTTAACGATTTTTAAGTGCACAGTACATGGTTTAACTGTGTGCACCATATTGTATAGTGGAGCTCTAGAACTTGCTTTTAGTTGCAAGACTGAACATTTATACCAACTGAACAACAGCTCCATTTCTTCCTCAGCCCATACCTGGCAGCCACCATTCTGTGTTCTGTTTCCATGAATTTCATTCATTTCGGTAGGGCCTATCGATGGCAATTGGCAGCATGTTCCTGCGATTGGTTTGTCACTACACGTCATCTCAACAAGGTCCATTGATGCTGTTGCATATGACAGGATTTTCTCCTTTCGTGAGACTGGATAGTATTCCATTTTATGTCTGTACCACATTTTCGTCATCCAGGCATCGATAGACATTTTGCTCCCACACAGTGACTACTGTAAATACTGCAATTCCGACCATGGGTGTGCAAATGGTTACTCAAGATGCTGCTTTAGTTTGGGGTCCAGCCCCAGAAGCTGGACTGATAGAGCAGATGGCAGTTCTAGTTTTAATTTTGGAGGACCCTCTTGCTGTGTTCATTGTTCATTTTACATCTCCACAGCAGTGTGCAGGGTCCCCTTCCCCCACATCCTCTATGTATTCATCTCTCTCTGGTTCAGATCTTTGTGTCCCTAAGAGACTCTCCAGGGTTTGGAAACACCCACCAAAGCACTAATTTCTCATCACCTTGTAGTCAAACGTCCGTGGGCGGCCTCCAGCGTGGAGCACAGTCAGCGCCAGAAGGTGAGTGTTTCCCAAGTCCTATTGACAGCAATGTCTTCCTCACGGGTCTGAACACAGGGATGAGGATGAGACCTTGTGTGAACGGGAGGAAGCAGCTCAGACCAGGTCCAGGATTTTCCCCACCTGGGATGTCTGGTTCCTTAGGCTGAGATGGGAGGATGAGCTGCACAGGGAACCCTGGGCCTGCTGCTCCCTCTCTGGCGCAAAATCACATCGTCACCAGGAGCCGCGCAGGAGAGGAGCAGCGACTGCAGCTGCCTCTTGTTTGACGTCGTGTCTCAGACTCTATTTATTCAGGTGTTTACATGAGTGACCTTAGCGACCCTGACCACATGCTGCACATGCACCACTGTGCCACGACTGTCACCGCTGGTCTGTGACGAGACTGGGGTATAGAATTGGCCGTGCCCGAGAACACAGGATCCGTGCAAGTATCATCTCTACACCTAGAGTGCTCTAAGCTGGTTACGAGTTCGGTGCCGCCATCCTGGCTTATAACGTTTATACCGTTTATACCGTTTATAATGTTTATACTGAACGTCTTCACATCACTCATCTGACTTGTGGTTTCACTTCAGTTCCTTTTTGTCTTGTTTTTAATTTAAAATGTCCTCCTTTCCCCGTGCATCGCTATTAGTTTTGGACAGTGTCTCCCCTCAGGCGTGGGCACCACAGCTTTCCCACCACCAAAGCACACACAGTCCATCACCATATTTTCTTCTGCTCTTCCCCCCCCACCGTTTTCTCCCCTCCCCACCTTCTCTCCCAGCCGCTCCCCTCCTGGTCAGCTTTCTGTGGTCAGCTTTCAGGGTTCATTGCCACCTGACCCTTCGTGAGCCCCAGTTCTTCTCTGCTGTGCTAACATCAAACATCCCCCTGACTAAGGAAAGCTCGTCGTCAGTCAGTTGATATAGGGGCGACTGTACAGAGGACAGTATGGACGGTGGACAGGTGAAGGAGCTCGGACATCCCCCCTCAGAGCCCCCCACTCTACCGGGAGAAACCAGCTCCCCACCCTGAGGAGCTGCAGATGTGATTATGGAGAAGCAACAAATAAGAAAAGGGCTTCAGGGCTTCATACAGGTCACACCCCGGTCACTAGACACTCACCCACCTGAAATGATTTCAAAGGCTCCTTCCTGTCGGGGAAGTAACAGCTGCCTTCTGGGGGGGCGCTCCAGTGGACAGCTCTGAGCTGTTTGGGGCATTCATTCATCTGCCTGCTGCCTCTGCACTGCAGCCTGCCTGTAAGTGACGCTGCTCAGAAGTCCGGGCAGCTCAGGGCACCCAGGGGATCCCCAGGTTTGCTGTATGGGCTACTCGGAATGCTGGCGATACCTTCAAGTTAGGTTTCAACTTTTGGGGTGGTCTGACAGCAGGACTATTCTCACATTCACCCTGTTGAGGCTGACAGCCAACCTAAGCACAAATGTTTTTGCAGCTATCTTGGCAGAACAGGCTTCATTTTCTTTATTGCTTAGATACAGTTTCTGCCAATCATTTATTTGTCCTCTTCCTAGCACACAGAGGTTTTGTTTCTCTCACTGCTTTGTCTCCTCATTGTCCAGATGTTTATTCCCTCTTCTCTACATTTCCTCTTCCACTAAGTATCTACCAGGTCACAGACAACACCCCTACCCTCCGTATGTCCCTTTTTAAAACCATAACCTAACCCTTTGGCCCACACTCCTGCTCTGCTCCCTTTTCACCTCAGAAACCTCACCTGGATTATCCACATCCTCTAACTTTTAACTATTGCATCAGGACGACTATTGTGACTGCTTATTTCACTCATAGGTATGAATGACATTTTCCAGTATTTGCCATTATTGTGCACAGCTCCCTCGAGCTCCTTCCATTTTGCCGTAGAGGACACCCCCCTCTCCTCACCCCTGAGCCGTGTTCTGCTGTGCGCTCTCAGCCTGCACCCTCCTTCCACAGACCTTGTTGCTCTTCCGGCTACTCTGCCCGAGTGTTCTCCTTCCCTCGCTCTCACTTTTACTGAGAAATTGGAGAGAGTGGGACGAGCCTTGAGACACGGCATCCAGTCTTGGATTCTTACCCACCGATGCCCTTTCTCTCCCCTTCAGAATTCATTTACAAGGGCTGGAGTGTTAACTGTAGTCACGCGTATGAGATCGCGTCACAAGCCCTAGCTAACTAGAGAAATGCATGTTCTCTTTTAACACGGGACTCTCACACGAAGGGGACGTGCAGAGGTGCAGGAAGTGAAGTCCCTGCTTTGAAGGAAATGTCGGGAACAGCGGGTCACCTCAGCACACGTGGCTCCGAGCTGGCCCAGAGCCCAGTGACCCCGCCTGGAGCAGCCAGTGCCCCTGGACAGCACTCCAGACAGCAACCGGGTAAGAGGAAAGAACCTGGGGTTTCGCTCTAAGTCCTGGGGAAGATTCAGAACGGCCGTGTGTGTGGGGTGGACTGAGGATGCGTCTGGGTTGAAGCTGGCTGAGCTTAGCTGAGGAGTTTGGGACCCAGGTAACCCTGTAACCCTCTGAGCTCCTGAGGAATCGCTCGGTGGAGGTAAGGATCCAGAACTCTGCTAGTCCAAGGCACAGATTTAGGCAAAAAAGAATCAACACATGCACGGTGTCAACTAGCTCCACAGCGGGGCCAGGGGCCAGATTTTCAGATGCGCCCAGGCCCAGCACACGAGTATTTTCCAGCGAGCACATATGAGCGTGATGGGAGGTTCAGCCTGAGAGTGGGGAGAGTCAGGAAGGAAAACTGAATCAAGCACCTGTGGCCGGTGTGGGGTGTTGCAGTTAAGGGGCCGGGAGGAGCAGAGTGGACAGACAGATAAAAGATAACCTGGCAAAAGACCATGTCCCGTGTCCTGAGAAGACAGTCACTCCAGGCCTCACCACCCTCGCTCACCTGCTCTCCTACTCAAGAACGGGGAGGAAGAAGCCTGAAGTGAGGATGTGCGCGCAGCAGGAGAGAATGGGCTGTGTGTACCAGAAGGTCAGCGAGCCCCAGGACGCCGACCACCTCTGTAAGTGACCCCTCGGCCCCTGCGTGGAGTAGCCCTCTGTGGCTGGTACCAGTCCCACATCACTGTCTGGCCACAAGTCCTCCCCTTTCTCGGAGACATGAGGGCCGGTGGAGCCCAGCGAGGGTGCCGGACTCACCTGGAAGCGCCCTCCACCGCCCTGCTCCTCTCGCCTCCAGATTGCGAGAGCTGCCAGGACTTCTTTCCGTACAGCTGCGCTGCCCACGGGCCCCCCACGCTTGTCAGAGATAGAGAGGTGGGCAAGGGGCATCATCCCTACTGCCCCGTTCTCACCCCGCCCCCCGGGCTGAGGATCGGCCCATCGAGCATCCCCGAGGCCGAGCTTGGCGTCTGGGACGAGGCCTCCGACCTGCCACTGGACCAGCACTTCGGCCCTGACGAGGGCCACATCACAGAGGATGCGGAGGCGGCTGACATTGGATACTCCCGGCTGGTGAGAGCCAGCCTCCCCTCCTCCGGGCCCCTCTCCAGACTGGGCGGGTGGACGGGCCGGCAGGGCCTGCTCTGACCACCATTCACTGGACGTGAGCACTGTGCTATGTCCGAGGGCGGTGGGAGCACCTTTGGGATGAGGTTGCGCTGCCTTTGGTGCCGCTGCTCTGAGTGGACAGAGCCTCGAGCCGCGTTGGGCACGGAGGCACCCGTGTGTCCACACCCGGAGACCGTCCAGGCAGGTGGGCAAGCATGGAGGACAGAGGAAACCATTCTGGGCCCAAAAGCTCCAACTTCTTTTTCTGAAACGCAGATCAGCTAAGGGAGGAGCTGCCACGCAGATGTGGACGGAGAGGAGGAGTCGGGGGCCAGCTGGGTGAGGTGAGCCGCCGGCCCTGGTCCTGGGAGGGTTGTTGCAGGCTTCCTTCCTGGAGGGCCCCCCGCGCCTCCTCCAAGCCTCCCCTTTCCCCCCACAAGGTTCTTGCAGTTCAGGAGACATAGGATTAAAGCACCACTGCGTGTCCTCAAGGCGCTAATCTCCGTTGGACAAAACAGGGCCCTTGAAAGTAGACCCCTCCATTTCAAGCACTTACCTTAACCAGAGACCTGAACCCGCACCCACCAGCGACCCCTGAACGCTTCCCGCACCCGACCCACAGGGGGTCGTTCCGTAGCCCACACTCCCCGGCCGCCCGGGGCTCGTCGTGGACACAGATGGCGCAGTGTAGGAACGTCATGTCTCAGGGCCCTGCTGAGCCGCGTGCAGGCCCAACAGCCCAGGGCAGCCTGGCTCTCGGGCTCCCAGGCCTGGGCAGGCCGCAGCCTGGACACGGCCTCTGCACTCTGAGGCTCGGCCCTTCCGCTGGCCCTCTCTCAGCGGGGCAATGGGGGAATAAACTGGGTTGCTTCAGGCTAACACCAAGAGCCCCCCAGGTATGTGGGGAGCCTGGGGTGAAGGACCCCGGATAGAGTGTGGGGAGAAGGCAGAAAGGCCCTGAAGGATCGCAGTGGCCGAGGCTGCAGACCCAAGCGCCTGCCCCCAGCACCACATCTGTGCCTCAGGCAGAGATGGGGCCATGGGCTCCATGGCCCACTGAGGAGGTCAGGCTGGAGGGGGCTCCGGTCGGTCACCCCGGCAGGGACTGCAGGGGGCACACACGTCCCCAGAGAGAGAGAGGAGGCGGGAGGGGCAAGCTCTGAGGGCTCCTCCGGGCAGGTAGTCCGGATGCAGCAGGGATGTGGTGGTGCCCAGGAACTCACTCCCCTGGCCTTGTGCCCCATCCCCCCCACCAGGTATGTGAACTGCACCAAGGACGCTGAGGAGCAGAACCTGGTGGCCGTCCATACCCGCGGGCAGATCTGCCAACCCTGCCAGGTGGTCTGGCCAGGCTACGAGCTGCTGGTCTGGGACGGGGCCGAGGATGGCCGGAGGCTGGGCAGCACGTGGAGCCAACGGTGGAGGAGGACACGCACGGCCGAGGGAGGTGGGTGCCGCGGGCCCCAGTCCGGGGTCTCCCGGGCCTACGCCCATGTGACATCCAGGCTCTAGTCAGTGATGTCTCACATCAGATGCTGCAGAAACTAGGGATCCGGCTCAGGGCTTCGGCCCCTTGGCGTGGGGTCACGTTTGTGCTGTTTGTTCAGCGTCTCGCTGCGTCGTGTGCAAAGAGGACAGGCTTGAGGGCGTCTCGCCAGCGGCCCGGCCCAGGCGGCTCCTTAGCTTGCCCGCATCTCCAGCCTCACCTGCGCTGGGCACGCTCCTCCTGCGCTGTGGTCAGCGGTCAGCGGCGTTCGAGCCCCACCGCCCGCCAGAGGAGCTGTTATTGGTTCCGGGGTGACGGGTGGAACTAGTCAGCGGGGCTGGAGGCGGCAGCCCTGGGCCGTGGACAAGGTCAGGCAGCAGCTCGTGCTGTGTGGACACAAGTCCAGGGTGTGGCCTTCGGGAGGCTCAGGAGGCTCTCCACAGGGCTTGGGGAACAGCGGTCGTGAGGGAGGCGCCGTCAGGCTGGGCAGCTGGGGTGGCCCTGGCACCCTTTGGGAGCTGCAGGCTCAGCACCTCTGCTCCAGGCCTGACACAGGGGTCCCCGGCCGGATGCGGCGGCCATGTCGTTGGGCTGACCGAGGCGTGCTGTGTTCCCAGGGGATGAACCGGTTGGTTTCTGGAGGTTCCTGGCCAGGCAGCCGCTGCCCACGTGGCCTCGTCGCCCAGTGAGCAGAGTGGCTGTGGCCGTGCGTAGACTGTGGCTGTGCGTAGACCTTGGCTGTGTGTAGACTGTCCCACGAGACTCCTGATTCTGACCCAGGCTGGGAGCGCGCAAGCTAAACCAGATACGAGTCCGGGGTGAGGCTGGAAACGGGGCTACATTCACTCTCTGGCTGTGGAGACGAGAGTTGCGATTCATGGCCTCGCTGGGGATGCAGAACTGAGTCGCAAGTCCCTTGAGCCCCACGACTTGGCGGAGACCCAGGCCCGGAGGGGCCTCGACCCAGGATGCCTTTCTGAGAACCCCCTGCCCACGTGCTCCAGCTTCCACGTGCTCCCGCCCCACCCTGCAGACCCCAGGCAGTGCCCAGAGCACAGGGCTCCCCCTTGTGAGTCGTCACCATGGATGGACTTGGGCCGAGCAACTGTCCCTTCCCCGGGACACAGCACTCCTGCCAGGGGGTTCCCGCAGCCCCTGTGCATGAGAGCAGAGCTGCCAGGTCCACCTGTGGGCGCGAGTCTGCGTGAGATGTGGGCTTCTCTGGGGCTTGGAGCTTCTGTGAGTAAAAGGGGTGGAAAAACAGCCTGTGACAGACGCGTGGTAGGAGGCAAAGCTCCCACTGTCCGCAGAGAGGAATGATCGGACTGGGAGTTGGGGAGACCACCCGCCCCGGCCCAGGCCACCTGGTCAATGTGCAGCCTCAGCCGACACTTCCTCTTTCAGGAGAAGCAGAGCCAGTGACACACCTGTGCCCCGCCTGCTCTCTGGCCTTCTCCACGGAGAAATCCCTCAGCCGCCATGTACAGCACCATCTTCCCTCCCGGAGCTTCCCTGCGACACCTGTGAGCCAACCCCTCCCAGTAGAGGGTCCCTGCCCAGGTTGCCAGGACCAGGAGCAGCTTCATTCTGGCCCCCACAGCTGGAAGGACGGATCCGGAAGTCAAGAGGTCAAAGAGAGGCCCGAGCCTTTCCCTGAAAGGATGAGGCAGAAGGTTCCAAAAGCCTTTTCCAGCCTGACAAGTGGGCCAAAAGGGTGCCCTAGGGAGCATGAGGGAGGGATGGGGGCAGAGCCACCCACAGGTCAGAATGAGAATCCACAGGACCCGAGATAACCATCCATTGGGGTAGGGCTGTCAGCAACTGTGAGAGACAAGGATGAAGGGAGTGGACAAGGGGTTGTTGATCAGTCACAGCTCATCACACACCAGAGGACACACACAGGGGAGAGGCCCCACGTCTACAGGGAATGTGGGCGAGGCTTCGGTCGGAAGTCACATCTCATCACACACTGGAGGACACACAGGGGAGAGGCCCCACGTCTGCAGAGTGTGTGGGCGAGGCTTCAGTGTTAAGTCTGCCCTCATCACACACCAGAGGACACACACAGGGGAGAGGCCCCACATCTGCAGGGAGTGTGGGCGAGGCTCCAATCATAAATTTGCCCTCATCGCACACCAGAGGACACACACACGGGAGAGGCCCCACATCTGCAGGGAGTGTGGGCGAGGCTTCAGTTGTAAGTCAAATCTCATCAGACACCGGAGAACACACACAGGGGAGAGGCCCCACATCTGCAGGGAGTGTGGGCGAGGCTTCACTCATAAGTCACATCTCATCAGACACCAGAGGACACACACGGGGGAGAGGCCCCATGTCTGCAGGGAGTGTGGGCGAGGCTTCAGTGTTAAGTCTACCCTCATCAGACACCAGAGGACACACACAGGGGAGAGGCCCCACATCTGCAGGGAGTGTGGGCTAGGTTTTAGTCGTAAGTCAAATCTCATCACACACCAGAGGACACACACTGGGGAGAGGCCCCACGTCTGCAGGGAGTGTGGGCGAGGCTTCACTCATAAGCCACATCTCATCGCACACCAGAGGACACACACAGGGGAGAGACCCCAGGTCTGCAGGGAGTGTGGGCGAGGCTTCAGTCAGAAGTCTACCCTCATCAGACACCAGAGGACACACACAGGGGAGAGGCCCCACGTCTGCAGGGAGTGTGGGCGAGGCTTCAGTCAGAAGTTAGATCTCACCACTCACCAGAGGACACACAGCGAAGCCCCAGGTCTGTAGGGAGGGTGAGCTCATCAACAGTAAATTCCATCTTAGCCACCATCCATCCCGAACTCCAGCTCGGTTGGGGCCTTCAGGGAGGACCCACTGTGTGCTACGTTCCCTAGATCCTGGACAGAGCAGAAGCTCCCTAGATGGACCCTCCACCCTGTCTGGTGAGCTGAGGTCATCTCCAGGCCAGTGCCCACCACTCCCTGCTTGTTCTGTCCTAATAAATGCTGTCTCCGTCAAATCTGACCCGGGCCTCTCGCCACATCCCTCCTTGAGAGCAGAGGACCTTGGGGGCTGCAGGAGCTACCTGGGTCTGCAGGCAGGCAAGGTAAGCATCTGGAGTCAGACCATGCACGTCACGGAGACTTGCGCCAGGGAGAGAAATCCAGGATTTGAGACACTGGTGGGGAGGGCGCTCCCTGGCAGAGGGCCGATATGACCTGTTCTCTTACTAGAGCTGCACCCCCGCTGATCGGCCTGCTGGCTCCTCCCACTCACCACAGGGGGCTCCAGCAGCCATCCTCTGCAGCCCAGGGTCTGATTCCTCAGGTGTGTGCTCTCCTGTCCCTGAGGGCCACATCCTGTGCCCACGTCAGGCTCCAGACCCAGTCCTGACCTGAGGGGTAAGGTGCCCAGACTCTGTCTCATCACCTGGGCAATGGGAACTGTGGCGTCACAGAGCGTTAGGGGTGGCTGGACACGGGAGCCCACCCCTGCCCCTCCGAGGAGTCTCCCTGCAAAGCTTTCAGTGCCCACTTTCTGCGGCTTCCAGAGGTCCTGTGCCCCCTGGGGCAGTGCCCCGCTCTTGTGGCCAGGAGGACACACCCCCGGAAGTGAGTCCCAGAGCCCAGGCACCACCTCCTGTGTGGCCAGGAGGGCACATAGCGTGGCCCCACTCGAGGAGCATGTGGGCGCCTCCCGGGCATGCAGGGGACAGGCAGCACCTCAGCTAGAGCTGGTACCTCCAGTGGGGGGGGTCTGAGGGCGTGCTATGGGGGTGGGGCAAGTATGGGGCAAAGGGGTGGAGGCCGAGTGGAGCCAGGGAGGGACCCCCACCTCTGTCTCCCCCCGGGATTGATGCCGAGCCCCCAAAGCCTGGGGGCTTTGGGACGGGTGAAGCCGTGTCCTCTCCAGGAAACCCCCCGGTAGGGACCCCCAGAGCTCAGCAGATGCAGGTGCTGGGAGGCACCTCGCAGCAGGGAGCCAGGTATCTCCTGCCCGCCTGACGGCCAGGAGCCCAGAGGTGACCGTCCGGCTGGTCTGAGAGGGGCCACACTGTGGCTGTGGGACCCCGCGTGGCTCCTGAGGACAAAGTGTCATCTCCACCCGCAGGTTGCATGGCTTCAGGCAGCGGGGGGCGGGGGTGTGAAGGCCAGGAAGTCCGGGGCCCACCCGCCAGGTTCAGGGTCGCTGGTGTCTGTTTCCTTAAAGCTGGAGGCCCCGAGACCTGGCAGGAGAGGGGGCTGAGAGAACACGGCTCGCCTGGCCCTCGCCACCCGCCTAGGAGGTGCCCAGTGCCCGGGACCTGCTCTCACCAGGCCTCCCATGAGCGATGACACTTGCCCGCGACCCCAAAGAGTCGCGCCACCCAGGCAGCTGCCTGCAGGCCACCCACCACCTTGGGCGTTGGCCAGAGCCGGCGCGTCCCCAGGGCATCTCACGGGGCTGTTTCTTCGCACAGCGTTTTCTTTTTGTTTTCTCCTTAGTCATTGGCTCTGAATGGCCTTTTGGCACCATCAGGCTCAGAGAGTGAGATGAACGCACACAGGCCGTTTGGCTGAGCGCAGCCTCTGCCCCAGCCAGTGAACAACTGCTAGACTTGGACGGCCCTTCCCCCGCCCTCGTCATGGGAGCCCTTCCTCCAACCCTATGACGGCTCAGTCTCCAGGAAACTGGCATCCAGCCCTCTTCCAGGCTCTTCCTGGCCTTGGAACTCGGAGCAAACACCTCAGGGCAAAGGGAGTGTACGTGTGTGTGTCTGTGGTGCGTGTGTCTGTGTTGTGTGCATGCCCCTCACACTTCCAAGTCCTGTCTCCTCAATTATTCGAGGGAGCCCCCCCAGCCCCCGAGAGCAGATCGCCTTGATGCAGAGCTCTCCTCTACCCGCAGGCCGCTTCCTCTTCCCTCTGTGCCTGGATTGTGTGAAAACAGCTCAGTCTACTCGGATCCACTGCCTGTAGCTGTTACCGATCCCGTAGCTGTGCCCTTCACGGCCTTGAGGGACATCACATGCTCTGCTGACTCTGATAGGGTGTGCCCCCCCCCACTGTCTCCTGTTTAAGATTGCAGGTTTCAAGGACAGGTAATGTTAAAATGGGAGAATGACCTTAGCTGGAATTTCCCTTCAGGGGGATGCAGGGGGAAGAAAGAAGTGTAACAGATTTCCTGGGAGGCGGGAAATCAGGGTATATAAAGGGTGTGCAAACAAAGAGAAGGATTGGATGGAGATTCGAATATGGAGACTGGAAATAGAGGTTCAGTGGGGGAGAGATGGGAATCGGCCATCTTGTAAAGATGTGAGCCAAGTGAGCTTGGCCATGTTGGCCACCGAGGGCCTGGAACCCTCGGCTGGCCAGGCTGGCAGCATGTGTGCTGAATGCAGTTAAGGAGTTTGCAGATTTGAACTCCGTGTTGGAGTTTGTTTTGCTGAGTTTAACTTGTGTCTGCGAGAGGCTGTGCAAAAGTTAGGCCTGAGAAGAAAGTGAACTTTGCTGGTTCGACACCATGGAGTTCCTGCTACCTGAAGGTGACAAGGAGAAGACAGTGTGGAA
>PVHY01032777.1:0-11626 GCA_004024945.1 Uropsilus gracilis
AAAAAAAAAAAAAAAGATAACAAGTAGGAAAGTAGTCTGGCCAGATAAAGTTGCATCCAAATGCAAAACCACAATGCTGTTATTTTGGTGGGCACAGTGGGTCTGGTCTAGTTGACACATTGGACTCTCCCATCAGCTATGCCAGAAATTAATTCTGAGGCACCTTTCACATATAGTCAGCCTGGGTGCCAGGTTACCAGTGCTCTTCCAAGGCCACACAGTAATCCAGGTGAATGGTGAGACCTGAAGAGGTGGTACTGGCAGCATTAGGAATGGCCTAACTCCTTTCATCATTCCAGAAAGGCCTAAAGCCAGGCTTGTTAATGAGGTGCTGGCTTGGTCTTTTAAATGGACATGGCACCTGGCAGCCAATTCGACTGGAGGTAGATTAATTTACTGACAAGTTGTTCTTAGGTTAAAAAATTGATGGAAATACTGATTTACATAAAACTTAATTCCATAAAAATATACCTCCTAGAGAATTTATGTTTCCTAAGGCCACTCCACATGCAGTGTCTTTTAGGAAAGGGGTAACATTCGCCTGTTACAGAGTCTGCAAATGACAGGTGTTTCTTTTTCAACTCAGAGTAACAGTAGTGGAAAAGACATAAGACATTCATTAAATTTGTTAGGTGAGTAAAGCTCTCAAAATTTGAGAATATATAATAAAAAAGAGATCCTTGATAACAGAAGAAAATCAGAAGTCATTAAGCTACATAATCCAAACTGTTAGGTGAATATGGAACCTTTTAAATGAATGTGGGTAACAAGAATTAACTGCAAAAATCACCTTTACCATTGGTGTAATGGTGACTTTTTTGAGGGTATACAGACCCGAAGAACTTGAGTGGGGTATGGATATCCACTGAAACACACCTAGACTGAATCTGGCCAGCAATTTCTGAGGGCCTGGAGACCCCCAGAACCATTACTCTGGAGATTTCCTCTATGGACACAGGTCAGTTTACCACCAGCCTTGCAGTTGCTCAAATCATACCCAGGAAGGAAAGAGGAATCAGGAGACAGGAGATGGAGTTAGGGGTGGGCAGTGAGGAAAAAGTGTGAAGGATGGACTAGGCAGTTTACCTTGATGCCCGCATTGAACATGGTGAGTGCCGTGGTGGTCCTGACCAGTGCATTGGTTACATAATTCCTCTCCATCAACCTACAGCAAAAGGACTAAGGTCAGACCGCAGAAGGAATTGTCTCAGGGGCAGATGACCCACTTTCCTGAACCTAGAAGGGACATTGCATATACAAATTGGACATAATTCACCTCTGGTGGCTGAGGGATGATTATGCGAAGGAAAAGGAGCTGACGGGGGATAGGTTGGTTTAGGGTAAAGGGTGTAGGGGAGGAAAGATGAAACTTTACCTGCTCACAAGGGGCCGGAATAGCCACAGGTTGCCCAGGACTATATTGGTGGGGAAGGGAAACTGAAAAGGGAAACAGGCAGGTCAGCAGGATTTCAGAGAGGTTAGCACAAGGTCTTTAAACCTGAGGCCTTGGAGTCTCCCTACTTTAGATCTGCCTTAGGGGCCCTTTAGGGGTAGATTCAAGGATGAGCAGGACCACACTCCCAATGGGTACAGGTGAGCTAGGTCCTAGAGAGGCACCAGAAGTCTTGGGAACAAGTCAGCTCCTTCTGTCTCGGCTCAGCTGCTGGCTGGGAATAAGTGAGGATGGGAACAGCATAGGTCTGTCACAGGACCCTTTGTTATCTTCAGGTGACTTCTCTGCTACCCTTTCTTCCTTTTCCACAGTTGATCAAGATCTGAAAGACTCTCTCCCACACCTCTTTTGCCAGCAGTTGCAATGTCGTCTTCATTGGCCCATCTCCAAACATGTTTGGCATTGGTGTCTGCTCCAGTCTGGAAGAGGAAGTGAGTTCTTGAGACCCAAACACTAAATATCAGCGGCCTGAAGAGGAGGAGGAGCTGGGAGAAGGTTTCAACAGGCTTTCCCAGGAGGTCTCTTCACTTCCCTATCACCTCTGCCAACGCAACCATTCTGGGGTCTCACAGTACCATGACCACCTCTACTCCACCTGCAGGAGTCTGCCCAAGTCCAAGTTAAGGCACCCTACTCTCAAGCACCCACTGCTTTGCAGCAGCATTATCAGTCTCCTTCCTCCATTAACTATGAGCCCTTGGAGGACCTGTGTTTTCACCATCACATGCCTATCAACTGGCAGACACCTTGAACATGGTAGTTAAAATTTTAACTAAGTAGAACTTTCCCCACTTTTCCAAGAAAAGTCAGCCAGAGGTCTGTTGTTATAGACCTGCAGCCAGTCAGCAGCTTTTATGTATCTTTATCCTTTCACCAGAACAGGTGAAGAATTCCACACTTCACTAGCCAATACCAGGTTGTTCTAGGCTCTTGGCTGCTCTGGTCTGTCACTTGGGCTGTGTGTATTGGAGCTTGCTCATGTGTGCGGGTTCCAAGTCCCTTCCTGGTCTGGTCTCTTAACTCCTCTTGCCTTGGGATTAGGGTGCTGTCTTTCCTATAGCACCACCACATCTCCACTCCCCAGTTTCAGGGCGGAGCAGAAAACTTAGGCTTCTCAAACTCAAAGATGGACTTCTAGCAGAGTCTGGCCAGGGAGCAGGGCCACGAGCTGCTTACCGGCTGACAGCAGCTGCGAGGATGCCAATACTTGTCTCCTCTGGGGGGGCTGAAGAGTGGCCTGGGGCCGTGTTGACTTGCAGCTTGAGATTGATTGCCCCCTTCTCCGAGACTGAAATCCTGTGAGAGAGGATCAGAGAGAGTACTTCTGATGTTCTCCTGCTCTGAACTCTCCCAGAGGCGCCAGATCCATGGCAGTGGTCTGGTAGGTAACAAAGTCAGCTTCACTCTGCTTTAAGAAATCTACACCAGAGGGGAAGGGAAGGGAAGGGAAGGAAGAGGCCCGTGCAGCAGAAGGAAATTAGAAATCATTCATCTACATGGCCAGAATTTAGGGAAATATATAACTCATTAGACTATCGGTCATGAGGATGAACTGCTGAATAACCCATAACTGGAGGAAGTTCAGGATGATTAAAGAAAGGGAACTACAATAAAGAGTTATCTCAGCGAGGTTCATAGTACCAGGGTAGGATTGTCTCCAAGGAGTTGAGAATGCCTTCCAAGGTGGTAGACAGGATGCTTTACTCACATGGCAAAGGGTTTCTTGAGGTTGGGGATGAAACCATCCAAGATGAAGCTGCCCTCATCTACGATAAAGGCTAGCTGGACACCTCTCGCCTGCAGCAGTGCTGAGATTTTCTGAGCCCCATACTTTCCTGACACCTGCAGACATGGAAACTGATGTCACAGCCCTTCTCAGTCAGGCTTTCAGAGGAAGCCCCTGGAGATCCAGGCAGCTGACCCTAGGGTTCCAGAACATTCCCATCTAGTCTCTTTCTGGGAGCTGGATTGTGGGGGGACAACACTCTAGTAATCCTCCTACTTCTGGAGTTACATATGTCCAACAGGTCTCATTTCACAGATGAAGAAATCAGGATCCAGAGAGAGAAGTGACTTTTCCTAGGTCAGAGAAAGGGGTGCTACTAGAAAAAACACATTCATAGATCACACTGTCAAGTTGTATTTCTACCACACCAATATTTCTTAAAAGACTGGAGAAGGGAGAGAAGGATGATAGGCAGAGCACAGAGAATTTTTAGGGCAGTGAGAATGCTCTGTGTGATAACATGATCATCGGCAGATGTTATCCATCTGTCTGAGCCCACTGTATGTCTAGCACCAAGAGAGACCCCAAATAGAAATGCTGGACTTTGGGGGATTATGATGTGCCGATGTAAGCTCATCACTCATAACCAATGGACCACTGTGTGGGGGATGTTGATATCAGTAAAGACTAGCCATAAATATAGGGGTGAGGTGGCAAGGGAGCTCCATACTGTCCTCTCAGTTTTGCTGTGAACCTAAAAAACATACTATAAAAAATCTTTTACAGAAAAAGAATTTAGATCCACAACACAGAACCTAGGAATCTGTATTTTGGTAACGGTCCTTAGTTCTGCACATTGACACAGAGATACTGGGGACCCTGCATCTGTGGAACATTGGTTTAAGGGGAAGCACACCTTCCCATAACACCCCAGAGAGGTATAGGGTGAGGAAGCCATACCTCTTCATCATGGCCCAGAGCAATGAAGAAAGATCTTCGGGGGACATAGTTTCTGATCAGCAGGAGCTCCAAGGCTTGTAGGATTGCCTGGGGGGACAGAAACAGAGGGGGAAGAGACAGCCTTATTAGATAAGTGGAGAATCAGGTCATCAGAAATTTGCCAGTGGGAGGATCAGAGAGACTCTCTTTAAAGAGAACAAATGGTGTGGAAGGCAGGGTATGGGGAAGCTGAACTCTGTAGGGGAGCAGAGTTCTGTCTACCATGAGCTCCTATCTCCAAGGGTCAGTTAAACGCCCTCTCTGGGTTGATCTCTAGGGCCCCAAAGCACAGAGAATCCAGCGTTTCAGACCATGAGGGAGTTCTTGTTGTCCAGTGTGCCTCGGCCATGGATGAAGCCATCACGCTCCAAGCCAGAGAATGGGGGCACCTCCCAGCCTTCCTCAGGAGCAGGTACCACGTCGATGTGCGCCAGCAGCAGGTAGGGCTGCAAGCTGGGGTCTGAACCTTGCACAGTGAAGAGGTGGCTGTACTCTCCTACGACTTCATGTTGGATAAAGCTGGTTTTGAACACTGTTGGGAAGGCTAGAGGATGAAATACATGATTTAAATTTTCTTTGGTTTTCTTATCACTTGAGAGAAAATGCTCATTTTAAAAAACACATAGCCTCCTTTAGGAGGCCCTCTGGGACAAAATCAGTGTGATTCCCAATTTGCCCAGACAATCTGAAATTCTTCTTCCCCATATTTTAATGTACTATTATTACATAACTGTCTATACCCAAGACTCCACCGTGGTGACAGTCAACAAGTCAACATCTGGCTTGGTCCAACCTGTGACATGTTCCCACAAGCACATGTTATAGGTTATGCAGGGAGGGAGCATATTAAAGTTTGAACAGACGAGGCCCCAGTATCCACATTAATTGGAACCAAATACAACTGTTAGGCAAAGGAGAAATTCTAAGCTATTTTCTTTCTTTCTTTTTTTTTGAGACAAGGTCTCACTATTTTTGCCTGTGGAACCGCAGGCGTTCGTTGCCCGGGGTACCACAGACTCAAGCAATCCCCAGCCTCAGCTTCCCAGGTAGCTGGGATTACAGGAGCGCATCACCACGCCCAGCTGTTTTTTTTTTTTGGAACTAGGTCTCACTACGGGCCCCAGGCAGGACTCGAACCGCTATCCCTAGCCCCGGCCGCTTCATAGGCTGAAGCTTACAGGCACGAGCCACCGTGCCTGGCCCTAAGCTATTTTCCTTTAAAAAAAAAAAAAGTAGTCCTACCTTTAGTCTTACATGGAGATAAGAGGCTGTTCAGTCCCTACACAGGCCACAAGTGCAGGTGATACATTCCCAGGGTCGATTATTTAGGTTACAGATAGGCCTTGATACAGGGAGAAGGAACTTTTCCTAACTCTGAGCTTTGTTGGAAGAATTCACATATACTTCTATGGTATAAATGCAAAACCTGAAGACAAGAAACCTAAGAGGAATACACTTTCATCTTTGTCAGGCAGTTTATCTCATTTATGTCATTCTACGTTTATTGCCTTATTTCCTCTCCTGTGTTGTAAGAACTTCCAACCTAGCCCCAGCCTGGCTTTGGGAGATTGGCCAAATCCACCTGTCCCAGATAGGGGCCACTTGCTGTTCTCTGGTCAGTTTCTCCATCTCTGACAATTTTGAATGGCCTGTTTTTCATGCGATTCATGAGATGGCGTGGTACTCTTCCTGAATGTGTCACATGGTAGGGGAGTTCTCAGTTGCTTTTCCTCTCGACCGATCTCTTCTTCAGCGGTGTGCTTACTCCATTGGTGTAGGGGTGAGAGGAGAGGACTGTTATAGCTCAAAGTTGTGGATTGCATAGAAGCTTAGAAATGTGTTAGTCATGAATGTGGAGGCATGGGTAGGTGAAATATATATGTTGTATAGATGTGTAAGTCTGGATACAGAGGTGAGTGAGTGTGTATATATGTGTGTGTATGTGTGTGAGCAAGAGGTATACTTCTGGAGACTTGCCCAGGAAGAACCTGGGAACCCAGGAAGAATCAGTCCTACCTTTTGGTTACATCATACATGTTTATTGACTGGCATATGTCAAGGGCAAAAGCTGGGAGCGTTCAAACTCCAAGCCATCATGATGTGCTTTAGTTCTTCAAAGGACAAGTCTGTATTCTCTACTCTGCCCTCTGGGTTCTCCTTTCTACCCCTCTCTACTAGGTACAAACTCAAAAAGAGACCCATGGAAATTAGACTGTCTATCACTTTGTAAAATGTCTCACTTTATCACGTCGTAAAACGTTGCTTCTCCCAGCCCTCTCTCAGCAGCCCATGGCTGACCTTTATGAATGAATTCTCCAAACTCAGCCAGGGCTGTGGTGTTGAAGTCCTCAGGGCCAAAAGACACTGTTGGGATTCGGATGGCACCTGTCAGGGTCACACAATCAAAGTGGAAGATTACTATCTTATTGTGGAGGGCAAACCATCCTGTAAAGCACTGCTGCTTTCCCTAATTTGGAAATGAAGAAAAAGCTGAGAGACATTAGGTGAATTGTTCAAGACTGTCTAGAACTGAGTCAGCAGAACTGGGGTCAAAACCCAGGTCTTTGGGTTTCTTAAGGCTAATATACCACTTAAAGAAAAATAAAGTCCAAGATGGGAGGAGAGGGAAAGGGGAGTACATTTTAAACGGTGACTCTAATTGGGAAGCTGCTATAATTTGGCTTCACTATGCCTCAGAAATCATCATCTTGTGGATGCATCCAAGGCACCCACTGTCCTGGAAACCACTGTGAACGAGACTTTTGTGTGCTGAGAGTGGCTCCTTCCTCAGGGCTGGCTCATCTCATTGACTTCTCCGGCAAGCCCAATGGAAAAAACTTGTAAGAGTGGATGTAGATGCTCCTTCCAAAGCTTCTCAGTCATACATAATCTCACCTGTCTTAGTTGGATGTCTCAGTTCCTTGAATTATGACTTAGTGCACTCTACTGAGCCTGGAAAGTGTGACCCTCTTGAGGAGTTCTGATATCAAATGCAAACATATTGGGAGGGGAAAAAATGAGTCATGAGAATATTTGAGAGTGTTATCAAAGATCCCAGTGGAACAAATGAGGCTGGGGCTTAAGTTTCCAGGGAGGGTCTCTGAAAGACAAATGTACTTCTTCACTCTTTTTTTTTGCTTAAGGTCACCCTACAACAGAGCCTACCTCATAGTTGAGACAGCTGAGTTTGAGAAAGATGAAATAAACTGCCTAAATGAGACACAGACCCAAGATCCCACTTAGACATTTTACCTCTTGCTCAGAGTTCTAAGCTAGATTGCTACACCTGCCACACTTTAGGTATTTATGCAGCTTTTGCTTTCTTCTGTGTGAAGACCAGTGAGTGCACAACGCCTTTCAGCTTTCTGCCTCCCAGGGCTCTACCTTTAGAGTGCAGTTTATATTCAACCACCTATTTTCAGGTCCCTGGCTCTGTTTGCCTGGATGCACATGGCTTATGTAGGCAGTTTCTTTTAAGCCATTACTTGATGAAAGGAAAAAGACTGGAACTAAGTTCAATGGCAAGGACACATGTCATTATCTACAGGATCTAGCATGCAACAGAAACCTCCCTCTCTTCTCCTGGAAAATGCAGGATAGGAAGGTAAATTAATTTTAACCTTGGTTTCAGTTTAAGGTGAGAGATGTCATTTAATTAGGAAAGGAGATTAGGAACATCCCTCGCCCCAGGAACTCCCTCTTACCTATCTTGTAGCTTTTCCAAGCCTAGTAGGTGCTACAGGTGCCAGATGTCACCCAGAGCTCAGCTCCTTGCTGAGTCCTGCGGTTATTTAATTGACCCAAGCCTCAATTTCCCTCCTCAGTAGATAAGACTAAGATCATTTAGTCTTAAATTAAGATACTACAGAGATTTAATAGAACTAAAAAGTTCCAGAAGTTGAAAATGGAACCAAAACCTGTTGAAATACTGGCAGCAAGCTTGTAGGGTGGGTGACGGCCACGCCAACAGGGGCGACAGCGGAGCTTCCAGGTTCGGCAGGGAACACGGTATTCTCGAAGCAGGGGCGCGGAAGACAGGAGATGGGTGCGGGGCACGGGGTGTTTGAAGGGGTTGTGAGGGATTGGAGGGGTGCTTGGAGCGTGCTGCGTGGAGCTCCTGCGGGAGTAGAGGACCCTCTGGCTAGAGACCCGAGGAGACAAAGGAGCCCACTCTGAGCATAAGTGGGCAAAGGGCACCCGGGCTGACCTTTCAGCGCCTCTTTCATGGCTACGCGCTCCACCGTGCTGAAATGTGAAGGGATTCGCGACGCTCCATGATGCTCCTTGCCCCGTAGATCCATCGATCTGGAGACGGTGGCGACTCCGAGAAGCAGCACCGTCGACAGGGCCCACACGCAAACGAACGGACGAGCCATGTTCTCTCAGTGTCCGCCGCCAGCCAGCCGCTGGAGTTTGAACCTGGATCCGCAGCCAGGTAGTTCTCCAATCTGTCACAGTTCTATTTCCCGCAACTGCTTTAACCTCACCCCGTTCCCAGCCAGGACCAATCATCGCTTGAGTCGGGCTGCGAACACCCAATCTAAGGGACGGCTCCGCCCCAGGCCCGCAAGGCCTTGTGGGGCTTGTGGTCCTCTCTGCGGGGGAACCGGCGGCAGCGCGGGGGCGAGGATTGGCCTCACCCGGCAACCGTCGCGGCTTGTCTGCGCTCGTTTGTGCCTTGATCTTTGGCCCCGTGACCGCTGGCCCCGGGGAATGAGAGCGGAATAAAATTGACGAAACCTGTGGGTCTTTAAACTGTTGCTTCCGAAGCCCTGGACTTGACTGCCGTGGCCATCCGATCCCGGGGGCGGCCCCCATTGCGCAGACAGCATTTACTCTAATGCTAAATACTTCTACTCGGTCTGTACTGTATGCTTTGGAGTTTCAGAAGAGGCCTGTTTCTGTTTAGGAAAGCAGAAGTAACTGGAATTAATTGACGCTGCATTTTTGCAACTCTAGGATGATACATTAAGACCGAGGATATACATTCCCCCCCACTCCCGCGGTGGCGCACGCCTTTAATCCCAGTCTTGGGAGGCTGAGGCTAGGGATCACTTGAGTCCGCGGGGTCAGTACTATTCCTGGCAACACGGTGAGACCTAGTCTCTTAAAAGAAAAAAAAAAAAGAAAGAAAGATCTAGGATATACCGAACAAGCCAAAATTTCATAGCTGTTGGGAATAGAAGATAATTTTGGGGAAAAAACTTTGATGTGCCACTGAAGCCGGGACCCTAATATGGGTAGTATTAAAATTCAGGCATTGATGCCATTAACTGTGTCTGGAAAACAGAGAGGTAAAAGAGGCCTAAACAGGAAGATTACATTTACTTTGTTGCAATTTCCCGGTGTGGATCCAGAAGAGAGAATGTATCACCTAGAGGGTGTGTAAAGGGAAATTGGAGCCTTTGGCTCTTAAGGAGAAAGAAAGAAATAAAGGAGCAGAGACTAGAGGAGACAGATTTTTTGGGAGAGGAGAGATGAGAATGGCAGATGTAGAGTAGCCTGAGTGCCCAGGCTGGGAAGAAGCCTGGTTGAAGGGTGAGCTGGTGGTGACAAGGAGCCATGGTGACCGGTAGAAGAGTGGCTGGTGTGGAGAGTGTGGCAGCACAGCAAGGTGGCATAGTGAGCTGGTACCTGGAGATAGCCAGGGATTTGGAAAGCTGATTCGTGCTATTGGAGTTTAGAAAAATAAGATGTTAAATATAAAATGTTCAAGTCTTTAAATTAAAAAATCACTGCTCAAGGGTCTAAGACCATAGAAACAGGAGCTAAAAAATGACAAAACTATGCCCGGAATTGGGTTGCTGTCCTTACCGTAACTGGCCTGACCACAAAAGCATCATCAGATGTTTATCCAGTACCTGTGAAATTTAACTGGCATGACTGCAAAAGCATTAGATGAATATCTGGTACTTGTGAAAATTTTATACCAAAATATCTATGTAAAATATCCCCTAAGCTGAAAAAAAAAAAAAGGTATAAAAACCCTGCTTTCCTGGGTGTGGGGGTCTTTCCCCCAAGATACTGCCGCTGTGTCGGTGTGTCGGGGATGGACCCCAAGTCGACTTGGAAATAAAGGCTTTTTGCGTTTGCATCTCCCGTGGTCTTGTGTCCTGTGTAAAGTTGAGAGGATCCTGAACCATTTAATAGTGCATCAGCAATAGTGGGAAAAGTTTGAAGCACCTTGGAGAAGTGGAGCAGCTTCCAACACTGGAGAGAGAAGAGAAGACACTAGAGACCAAAGACTGGAACCTGCCTTAGGTTTAGAGGGGCAAAGGGCACCATCATGGACATGTGTCTTTGGGACCTTTGGGACTGAAATGGTGACTGGTGTGAGATAACTGGCCGCTTGTGGCTTTAAGGACTTTTTGTTTTCCCTGTTAATATTCTCTTGTAAATAAACCCTGTTGTTAAACTGCATTTTGAGTGGCTACTGCTACACGGGCATGGTGGGAACCTGGGTGGCAGAAGCCGCATTTTATTTTTATTTATTTTTTCTGAACACAGCTCTCCTTTTATTTATTTTCTAAAATTTCATTTAGATATAAATTTCACATCATTGTAATCCCAGGGATTTACCACCCCCCACTCCCCACCATTACCACCCCCCCAAGTTGTGTACTTCAGTTTGGTGCTTATCTTGTTTTGAGTTTTCCTCATGGCTTTTGTTTATTTTTTCCCTATATCCCATATATTAGTGAAACTGATAGGGTGTGCTCCCCCCCCCCATTGTTTTTTGTTTAAGATTGCAGATTTTAAGGATAGGTAATGTTAAAATGGGGGAATGATCTTAGCTGGAATTTTTCTTTAGGGGGATGCAGGGGGAAGAAAGGGGTGAAATAGTTAAGGTAAAACAGATTTTCTAGAAGGCGGGGAAATCAGGGTATATAAAGGGTGTGCAAACAAAGAGGAGGATTTGATTTAATTGGATTGGGATTTTAATACGGAGAGGGGATAGAGAGGAGAGATGGGAATCAGCCATCTTGTAAAGATGTGAGCCATGTGAGCTTGGCCATGTGGCTACCAAGGACCTGCAACCCTTGGCTGACCCAGGCTGGCAGCATATGTGCTAAATGCAGTTAAAAAGTTTGCAGATTTAAACTCCGTGTTGGAGTTTGTTTTGCTGAGTTTAACTTGTGTCTGCGAAAGGCTGTGCAAAAGTTAGGCCTGAGAAGAAAGTGAACTTTGCTGGTTTGGCACCATGGAGTTTCTGTTACCTAAAGGTGACAAGGAGAAGACAGCGTGGAAGACAAGGAGGAGCAGTTAAAAAAACAAGTCTTGGGCCGGCACGGTGGCTCGTGCTTGTAAGCTTCAGCCTATGAAGCGGCAGGGGCTAGGGATCATGGTTCGAGTCCTGCCTGGGGCCCATAGTGAGACCTGGTTCCAAAAAAAAAACAGCTGGGCGTGGTGGCACATGCCTGTAATCCCAGCTACCTGGGAAGCTGAGG
>PVHY01032778.1:0-11623 GCA_004024945.1 Uropsilus gracilis
GAAGATTTGGGAAGAACAGGACTCTGTTCACTTGGTTATAGGCCAACCTTGTCACTAGACTCTGAGTTTCCTGTGGGGGAGCCACTTTGACATATGCCTGGCACATAGTAGGGACACGGAACTGTGGTACAGGAAGGAAGCAGAGGGACAGACCCGCATGGACATAGGAAGATAAGGGTGAAGTAAGGGTGAAGATACAGGCTGGACCAAGAGGGTGCATCCTTCTGGCAGGGACAGGGCAGCGCCATGGGATCCCCGTCACGACTCCCTGCATCGAACACTGCACAGCGTCCCAAGTGATACACCTTTCTTCTCGGTTCTTTCGTTTAGCAAGTGATACACCGTCTACATAGGCCACGGCGCATGTCAGAAGCCTGTGCTTTCAGAAGTGACAGCCATGGGGAACATTTCACTTTCCGTAATTGTTTCCTCACTGTTCCTTTTTGTCAGCAGGGACAGGCCTTGGAAAATGCCAGCTTTCTTGCTGGGTTGAGGGGAGCAGAGCCAGGGCTTTTAAGGGGGGGTGTCATGGAGAGGTAGAGGGGAGACAGGGACCAGAGCAAGACACCCCAAACTGCAAGGAATCTCTTTCAGACCCCAAGACATTGAGGGACATCAGGCTTCTCCTCCCAGTGTTCATAGGGGTCACCTCCTCGCAGTTAGGGGTGCAAGTCACCAAGTTCATGGCAAAGAGACCTTTGGTGCCAAGACTCAGCGACCCCTTAGCTCCCAAGTGCTGGTCCAGGCATGGCTCGTGGCTCCTAAGCTCCCAGAATTCTGTCTCCTCCTTATAGAAACAACATCCCAGATGTGCAGGTCTACTTCACTGGCACCTCAAAAACAAGCCCAGGAGGTGCACCCCATGGCCCTGACTGACAACTGGGAAAGTGCGCTCCATAAATGCACCTGAAGCTATGTCGCAGCCAGCCGTGACATGATTATAGTTGAGTCAAGAAGACTCCTGACAGAAACCAAATGGTTTCACTAATATATGGGATATAGTGAAAAAATAAACAAAAGCCTTGAGGAAAAGTCAAAACAAGCTGAACACCAAACTGAAGCACACAACTTTGGGCAGGGGGGAAGGGGGCGGGTGGGGGTAAATCCCTGGGATTACAATGTTGTGCAATTTATATATAAATAAAAAATAATAATAAAAAAAAGAAGACTCCTGACAGAAACGGCCAGACTTTTATATCAAGCATGAAGCAAGCAGTCACAAAAGAAGTTTTGAATCAGGGTCACATGGTTACGAGCATATTTTTACCAGGAGACCAGCTAAAGCAAGTTTAGTCTAAGCCTGCTCAAGTTTGGCCAAAGTGTGACCTGAAGGAGGCATTCCACAAAGATTGCTCAAGGACACTCTGCTTTTCCCTCCGTACTCATTGCGCAAACATTCAGCAGCTCATCAGAGCAGGCCAGAAATAGAGTAATGAGAACACAGCTCCCGACAAGACTACAGAGTTAGACCCAGGCAGAGCTGGGAGTCGAGCTCCCAGAGCCCATGCCCTCGCCCATTTCCCACTGTGTCCTGGTCTTAGTCTCCACTGCTTCTCCCCCAAGTCCAAGCCCATCTTTTCCTGTTGCCATCAGCCACCAGAAAGCCAGAGACTTAGGTCCAGTGACCCTGGGGAGATATCCAGCAGATACCTGGACCTGCAACCACTCGCCCCCTTCTCCCTGCTCAGGACTCTCCTTCCCCTCCTCACTGGCCTGAGGCCCCTTTGGCCCTGAGCTTGGCTGAGCCAGAGATGCCTCGTCTTTCCTCGCCACTCTCTGCCGTCAGCATGGCAGTGCCGCTGGCCAGTGGGCACAGCTCACAGGGCTTTCTGTCTCCAAGCACAGACGTCCAGGAGGACCCTCCAGACCAGGGAAGCTCCGGGTCTTGCTGTCCCCAAGCAGTAAACCCTGGCCTCAGGTGTAGCCACAGCCACGGGCAGACACCACGGGGCCAGCAGAGCCTGTCCGTGAGCTGTCTGGCACCGCAGACAGCGTGGGCTCCAGCAGCCACTTGTTTGTGACCTTTATCGCTGGAGCAGCCACACGCTTGTGTCATTCTGTGTCTGACACCCGTCCCCCTGCAGAAGGGACCCTCGTGGGGGCAGGAACCATGACTGACCTGCTGGGTGACTCTGTGCCCAGCACAAGTGGCTCCTGAGCGCTCTTTGTCACATGATGACTGAGGCTCCCTCTGGGCCTCAGTTTCCCCTACAGAAAGGGAGCAGGATAATGGGGTGACCTCCATGCCCCTCTCCAGCCCTAGTTTGGTGTGATTCCAGGATCCACTAGCAACAGGCTCCTGCCTGTGCCTATTATTATCATCGACTTAAAGCCCTGCTGGAAGCTGGGGAAGGGGTATAAATAAATAATGACCCCATTTAAAATTCATTATTAGATTATTTTCTGAGAACAGGAAAAGGGAGAGGGGCAGAGCAGGAAGAAAGCAGGCGAGACGAGCTGCCCGGGACAAGGGGTGGCATTAACAACTAGCGGTGCCCTGTACTTCACAGTTTGTCCTCCCCTTCTTCCTCTGCTCTGCCGGCCCAGCCTCCAGGCCCCCCTGCTCGGCCCACAGGGCAGGTGTAGCTATGGTGCCATCACAGTGAAGAAATCGGGGTTCCCTTGGGGTCCCTTGGCTGAGAATATGTCGTGGGAACTGGCAGAATCAAATATAAATCGAGATGTTCACTCAAAGCCAGTGCTCGGCCATGCTTTCGTTTCTTTGAGGAACACTCGTGTCCCCCGGAGGAGAGCGTGAGGTCAGGGGTATCGGCAGGCGAGCCACCGGTTGTGGACACTCCCAGGGCAGCTGACCTTCCCGCAGCTGCTGAGCCAGTGAAACCAAAATCACCCCTTCCCCACCCCATTTACCATCAGCCCCCCGGATCCAAGGAAACAGGACCTGAAACTGCCTCAGGGCAGCAGGAAGGGGTGACAGGGAGGGACAGGCCTGCCCAGGGACCCATGGGAGGGTCAGCAGGGGAAGGCCCTTCCTGTCTCTGGGGAATGGAGCTTCTGCTTCCGGTCAACGGCCAGCAGCAGGCGCCCAGTTCCTGGTCCCACTGCTGCCCAGCCCAGCGGCGTCAGAGGACCCCGGGTTCCCAGGTGAGGATGGGGCTTGCGTCGGGGGTGGGGGGCGGCTGCTACCCAGGGCCCCAGGGGATGGGGAGGTGGCCTGCAAAGGGGGCCAGGGCACATGGGGGTCACTGAGTCTTGCCTCCACTTTGGTGCTCTTGGGCAAGTCACGTAACGTCTCAGGCTGCAGGCCCTGGCGGAGCTCAAGTCCCCGGCACTTAACGTGCTACCTGGCCCAAGATCTGTCAGAGGCCGAGGTGCAACTGGAACCCAGGTTCTCAGGTACCCCCTTGCCCAGCCCAGCATTCCTCCAGCACCGGCCCTCCCTGACTGTTAAGCGTCTGCTGAGAAAGCCCAGTGGGTCTCTTCTTGGGCGATGCTCTGACTTGCAGTGGGGGTGAGACTAGTTGCTAGTTAGTCCTGCGCACACTCAGTCATGCTTGTGAAGGAGCGGGGGGAGGGGGAGAGGGATGGGGGCTTAGCCTCTCCTCAGGACCTCATTCCTATTAGATTCCTTCCCACCGGCCCCTGGCCACTCTCAGCTCAGAGAGGCTCAGCCCTGCCTAAAGTCAGGCAAGACAATGGCACAGCCAAGTTCAAGGTCACAAGGAGGTGGAGGGGAAGGTGGTAGAAGGGAACAAGGTTGACAGCGGTGCATGGCGGGCAGGTCAGCTGGCTCAGGGGCACCCAATTCTGAGACTCAGGGGCCCTGAAATGGGCCAGAACCCAGGTCTTCCTTCCCCCACCCCACCCACTGCTTCCCAGGCCCTGCCTCTGCCACCCTCACCCCACCCAGAAGCTGATTGGAGCTCCCCACTGCCCGACAGCCTCTGCCTGAGAGCCCCAAGCTGAACCTAAGCCCCTTTAAGGGTCAGATCCTCCGTTACTTTCCCAAGCATCTCCCATTACATCCCTAAACTTGGGAGGCTCTTGGGAGAAGGTGATACTAAAGCACAGCTGATATCCATTAAGCATTTCTACCCATCAGCCTCTGGTGTGGGTCTGTCCTCTCAGCAAGCGGCAGGTGAAGATCAGCATTGCGCCCATTTTGTTGGAGGGTTGTTGTGGCCAGAGGGGAGATGAGACTTGAGAAGACCTTAGTGAACAGAGGCAGCGGCCTTGAGCTCCAGTGGCGCAATCGTTAGCATGGTACTTACATGAAAAGAGGCAGAGGTCACATTTAAAACACCCTCCCCACCCCCAACCAGGCTCCCTCCACCGATGAATGATGTTCTAACAGTAACGCGGTGATAGTAATCATAAGCGCCTCCTCTACCATGCAGCCTACCCAGCTTGCCTCCAAGGGTAACTGGTGCACCAGATCTCTGTGGGGACATCTGGCTCCAACACTACCAGGCACAATGACCTCCTAGCGACACCCTGTGGGTTTTGAAATCCCATAAGCGTTTGAAATCACACAGCAGCCTCCAACGAGGCTCGCATCCTTATGCGTGCGCAGTTCCTCCTGTTCACACAGGAGCGCATGGTGGCTGTGGTGAGAACCAAGTTCCCTGAGAACCGAGTTCCCGGAGCAGCAGCGGGTCAAAGCAGAGCCGGGCACCTGCTAGGCGCCAGCGTGTGGACCGTTGAAGCTGCCGAATTGTCACTTTGTAAAATTTCCTTAAGAGTAGGGTGTGGTGGCGTGCGTCTGTAATCCAAGCACTGGGAGGCAAGAGGCCAGGGATCGCTTGAGTTTGCGTGTTTGAGACTACCCCGGGCAACATAGGGAGACCTGGTCTTGAAAAAGCAGCCAGGCGCGGTGGCGGGCACCTGTAGTCCTAACTACTGGGAGGCTGAGGGTGGGGGCCACTTGAATCTGCGGGATCGGGACTACCCTGGGCAACATAGTGAGACCTGGTCTCCAGAAAAAAAAAAACAACAACAACAAAGAATGGAAACTGATGTTTATTCAAAAGTAGCTGGCACAGCCAGTTCCGGAGCCTCCCTCCCTGGGGGGCATGATGGGCCTTTTGCTCCCTCTGCTGGGGGCTCAGACAGGGGCTGTCTAACCAGGGAGTTTGGGAGATGAAGTGTCGAAGTCCCCGCTGAGGGGTTGAGGCCAATTTTCTAAGCTTGTGCACAAAATCCAGCAGGTTTTCTGGGTCCTGGGAAAATGCTCAATTCCAGATTCTGGATTGGTGTGGTCAGTCAGCATGAGGCCGAGAGGACAGGGTCTGGCCACAGTCTGCCATTGCTCAATTCACCAGCTGGCCTTGGGCAGGTTATGTTCTACTGTTTGAGCCTCTGTTCCTCATCTGCAAGATAGGAAAATAATCACAAACTGCTTCCCCAGAGCAGGGTGAGGACCAGAGCTCCATGGTTCTTTCCCAGTATGATCGCACCTGCATCCTCAGTGATCCTGGGAAGTGGGCAGAGACCACTCTGCCCTCCCATTTTAAGAGCAGGAAAAAGCTCAGCTTCTGTGAGCTGTGGGGGTAATGAAGGAAGGCTTCCTGGAGGAGAAAGTCATTGACCCGAACCTTAAAGGATGGGGAGAATTTGACTGGGTAAAAGTGGAATGGGCTGCCTTGGTAGGTCTTCAGCTGCCCATCACCACCATGGTGCAAATTATGAATGGAAGAGCCCTGGCAGAGATGTTCTAGGGGCGACTTCATCGTAGGTTGAGAGCTCCTCAAGAAGTTAAATGCAGACTTAGCATATGACCCAGTATTTTACTGCTAGGTATATACCCCAAGGAATTCAAAACAGGTACACCCCAAAATTTTTGTGCTTGACTGTAGCACCATACACAATTGTCAATAGGCAGAAGCTTTCCAGATACCCATCAAGGATGATTGGATAAACAAATCCTAACAGAGTCACACTGTGGAATATTATGTGGTCATGAGAAAGGGAGGGGTGCTGGCACATGCTACAGAATAGATTAACCTTGGGCTGAGCAAAGATCTTATGCTAAATGAAAGAAGCCAGAACACAAGGTTTCAGAGGGCAGGATTCCACTTAGATGAAATGTCCAGAACAGGTAAATCCAGAGTCAGAAAACAGATTAGTGGTTGTTGTGGCTGAGAGGAGATGCGCTGGAGGGTAACTGCTGAATGAGGTCAGAGTTTTATTTGGGGGGGATGCTTTGGCATCCACTAGAGAGGCTGCTTGCACAGCATGGTGAATGGGCTAAATGCCACTGAAATGTTCCCTTGAACAGGGTTCATTTTTAAAAGACTGGAGCTCACTCTCTTTGCAGACCTCACCAACAGACAAAAGGGCAGGAAAGTAGTTTCGTGTGACTTGATGGTGAAGGATGGTTAATCAATCACTAACTCACAAACCTGCAATTCTTCTTCCAGCTCAAATTTTGCCCCCAAATCTGTGAGTCCCAGCAAAGCAGGGGCACCTCTGGGACCACATAAGGCCTGTCAGCACCTTGCTTGGCTGCACACATCCCTGAGCTGAGAACTGTTTGCTGCTTGAAAACAACAAATCCAGGCCAGGCGTGGTGGCACGCGCCCTTAGTCCAAGTACTGGGAGGCAAAGAGGCCAGGGATCGCTTGAGTTCACGGGTTTGAGACTACCCCAGGCAACATAGTGAGACCTGGTCTCAAAAAAGCAGCCAGGCTCGGTGGCCGGCACCTGTAATCCCAGCTATCTGGGAGGCTGAGGCTGGGCATTGCTTGAGTCTACAGGATCAGCACTAGCCCAGGCGACATAGTGAGACCTAGTCTCAAAAAAAATTCTGCTTCAAAAAATTAACTCTCCCTACATATGTATATACATATACATATGTTATATATGATTTATATATATAATTTCTATACTAGATATAATTTACATATAAAAATTTTATATATAACATATATATAATTTATATCTCTCTATATATATAGTTTAACTGATGGCAGGGGGAGGGAAAACTCATAGTTTGAACTAAAAGAAACCAGTTCCAACTTCAGTGCCAACCTAGCAGATGAGAAATAACATCCAATGCAATACAACCTCAACCATCAATAGCAATAAAAAGAAAGAACCTGTCGATACACAGAACCTCAAAGAATCGCAATGGCATTTTGTTGCGTGAGAGAAGCCAGTTTCAAAAGGTTGCATCTGTATGAGTGGATTTATATGACTTTCTGAAAGGAGGAAACTGTAGGAATGGTGATCAATGGTTGTGGGAGTTTTGGGGGACCAGTGGGGTGTTACTCTATGGGGTTGATCCAGGGGAGTTTTGGGGGCAAAGCAACTGTTCTGTTTTCCGGGTGGAGGGTGCTTATGTGAACCTACAGATGTGTTGATCTGTACGGATCTGTGACCCTCCCCAAATGGTCAGTTTCACCACGTGGTAATTTTAAAGTGAAATGAAAGGGGAAAGCTCCTCCTGAAATAAAATACAATTTTTACTGAGAATGTCATCCCAATTTAAAGTAAAAGAATGGGCCAGGCATGGTGGTGTGTGCCTTTAATTGCAGCCTACGAAGCAAGGTCCGGGTGAGGAATCGCTTGAGTCCGTGGGTTCAAGACCTGCCCGGGGCAACATAGCGAGACTTAGTCTCAAAAATAGCTGGGCGTGGTGGCGCATGCCTGTAATCCTAGCTACCTGGGAGGCTGAGGCTGGGGATTGCTTGAGTCCGTGGTACCCCGGGCAATGTGAGCCTGCGGTTCCCCAGGCAACAAAGCGAGACCTAGTCTCAAAAAAATAAATTAATTAATTAAATTAAATAAAGTAAAACAGTGAACTGGATGGCCCTGTAATTCCTTCTGTCCTGAGGTACTGACCATCCCTGCCAGCCCAGGGCCCTTTCGCTATAGCTGAAGGATTAAGAAGGAGCTGGGCCGTCCTCTCTTCAGGGCCCCCAGCTCCCCAAGGAGTCAGGCTATGCCAACGGCTGTCCTGGGACCTGGGTGGGTGCCAGCCTGGCAGGAGGCCTACGTGTGAGCTCTGCCTCCCGTCCTCAGGGCCTGCTCCTCTGCACCTGGCTCCCCCCAACCCCCCAGCATCAGTGTCCTCTCCGGTGTGGAAACAGGAGCTTGGTCCACATAGGGCTGCTTCGAGGATGTACGCGGCCCTTGGTGAAGACATCCTGGCCCCCCCATCCTGAACCTCTAGTCAACAAGAACCCCAAACTCGAGGACCACAGCCCAAGGCCTCACCTCCTGCCCCTGGACCCCTCACTTCTCTGGCCACTCTGACCTCCCTGCAGGCCAACACTGCAGCCTCTGTCCTGCCTCAGGCCTTTATCCTCTCTGTCCTTTCCTCTGGCACATTCTCCCCAGCCCTTCCTGAGCCGGTCAGTGCTTGGCCCATATCACCTCTCTGAGAGGCCGCTAAGATCGAGGAAACTTTCCTGGGCAGGGGGTTCACTCACAGAACCAGGCACCCACATCAGGGTGACTCCCTCCTGTCAGCGGCCGGCCATCTCTAACCACCTCTATTTGTCTGCTGACCTGCTGGCGACTGTCTCCTCCCAAAGTGTCACGCTTTGAGACAGGAGTCACACTGTCTTGCCCATTGCTGAATCCCCAGAACCCACAGGGGGTTCGGTGGTGGGACACTCAGTGAACACACAACGAATGAATGGATGAATGAATGAATGAATGAACACTCAGTGAACACACAACAAATGAATGAATGAATGAATGGATGAACGAATGGATGAACGAATGGATGAATGAATGAATGAATGAATGAATGAATGAATGAATGAATGAATGAATATCGGGAGTTACCAGGGAAGTCACAGGCCTCATCTTCTTGTGCCCCTGCAGGAAGCAGCTGAAACAGTGCAGCGATGAAGACCCCAAGGCGGGTGGTCCCGGTACTGCTGCCACTGCTGCTTCTAGGGCTGCCAAGCTTCTCCTGGGCCCAGAGCACCTGCACCATCCCTGGCATCCCGGGCATCCCCGGGGCACCTGGCTCCGACGGCAAACCTGGGACCCCAGGGGTAAAGGGAGAAAAAGGTAATGCAGGTCTGGGAGGAACACCATGTGCCCCTAACCATGGCCCCATCTTCTACCTCTCCGATGGCAATGGCCACCCAAGAGGTACAAATGCCTGCAGATTCGTCACCCTGCAGCCCCCATAGTAACGCAACAAGAAGGGAATTTTTTTTTTTTTTTTTTGAGACTAGGTCTCGCTGTTTTTCCCCATGGAACTGCAGACTCATGTTGCCCAGGGTACCATGGACTCAAGCAATCCCCAGCCTCAGCTTCCCAGGTAGCTGGGATTATAGGCACACGCCACCACATCCAGCTATTTTTTGGGACTGGGTCTAGCTGTGTTGCCCCGGGCAGGACTCGAACCCCAGACTCTGCCGTGACTCCGTAAGCTGTCACTTACAGGCACCGCACCACCATGCCCAGCCAAGAAGGAAGGGAACAGAGGTCCCTGAAGGCTGCCGACTTGTCCAAAATGGACCAGGAAGTGTTGAGACTGGAACCAACTCTCTGACTGAACCCAGCTTGAGAGGGTACACTGCGGCCATACTGGGGGGGGTTCCCTCCAAAATCAGTGGAGTCACCTCTCTCATTTGCTACTTGCTCACCTATAAAAGGTGGACAGTGATGCAGAGCTGTGGTGAGGCTTGAAAGAGACTTCATTCCAAGCCACCCCTCTGGAAAATGTAGTTCATTTGCCCAGCAAGTCTATGGTTAGAGCCAGGCACACTCTTTGCAGAATCTCATTTAATCTTCACCGTCCCATAAAATATCATCCACTGTAGATGAGGATGCTGCGCCTGGGAGGCTGTGACTCGGTCAAGGTGATGCAGCTAGTATGGCAGATGTGACATGAAAAGCATGTCTGTTCCCGAGCTCTGTTCTCCCCATCATACACTGCTGGATCTTGCACCATGCCAGATCAGGGGTAGTGGCTGCCTGGAGCAGTGGCATGAAAGGATTCTAAGTTCTATTTACAGGTTTAGCCAGAAAATGCTGTGATTGATTAAGGATGTCTGCCACAGGGTGGGCAGGTGGGGAAGGGGTAGAGCATTCACCATGAAGAGATCCAGCCCTGCTCCAAGCTTAAACCCAAGAGCTGCTGGTGAGGAGGACAGCCCAGCGCCTCCCTCTGCTGCCCTTCCCAGATGCATTGGTCCCGTTGTTGTCAAGCACATCACATGCTCAGGAAACTGGAAGGAGACCATTTTTTATCTGATACCACCCTCTTCTTTTTTTGCATATGGGACGCTGAGGCCCAGAGAGGTGCAGGGACCTGCTCAAGGTCACTCGCCAGGCTCTTGACTCACCCTCCAGCCCCAGGCTTGCTTCTGGTTTCCAGTTACTCTGACCTCCTCATTTCTCTGTTCTGTGTTTTTCCAGGACTACCGGGGCTAGCTGGAGACCATGGTGAATTTGGAGAGAAGGGGGACCCAGGGATTCCTGGGAATCCAGGAAAAGTTGGCCCCAAGGGCCCATTCGGCCCCAAAGGTCTCCCAGGGCCCCCGGGAGCCCAAGGCCCCAAGGGTGAATCAGGTGATTACAAGGCCACAGAGAAAGTTGCCTTCTCAGCCACTCGGAACCTCAACTTACCCCTGCGGCGGGAACAGACGATCCGCTTCGACCATATCATCACCAATGTGAACAACAACTACGACTCTCGCAGCGGCAAGTTCATCTGCAGGGTGCCCGGCCTCTACTACTTCACCTTCCATGCCAGTGCACGAGGGAACCTGTGTGTGAACCTCATCCGTGAACAGGAGACCAAGCAGAAGGTGGTCACCTTCTGTGACTTCGTCCACAACACCTTCCAGGTCACCACGGGCGGCGTGGTCCTCAAGCTGAACCAGGGGGAGCAGGTCTACCTGCAGGCCACCGACCGGAACTCCCTGGTCGGCATGGAGGGCGCCAATAGCATCTTCTCTGGGTTCCTGCTCTTCCCAGATGCATAGGCTTGACCTGGGGCCCTGATTCACCCTCCCACCCCCATCAGCAACATTCATCATCACCTCCAACACCACCACCCCACCTGGCCAAAGCACACAGTAGGGCTCCATGGATGTTGCTGAATAAATCAACTCTTCAAGGTCAAGGGAATAGTCTAACTTTGAACTCTGTCCCTGTACCTGGCACATAGTAGGTCTTCAGCAATGTGGCTTGAATGTGGTTTGATGATTGAACGATGAATGAATGAATGAATGAATGAATGAATGAATGAATGAATGAATGAATGAAAGCAGAGGGCCCCATCTAACTGAAAGTGACTAGAGGACTGACTATGTCCCCAGCTCTGTGCCAGTCCCATAGTGGGATGGAAAGGGAATATCATCAGATGAGCACCTACTGTGCTCTAGCACTTCTCTCCTAACTTCCTTCTCTCATTTGTTCCTCAATCTCTCACTCTCGGAGACTGGTAGCATCATGCCCAGTTTACAAAGGAGAAAACTGAAAGTTAGAGAGGTGAGAGAATTGTCCTAGACCCTAACAGCAGAGCTGGCAGTCAAGGACAGGTCTGCCTTCTGGTTGCTGGAGATGTCTTCAAGGCAACAGAAGCAGGCCAGCCTCTGTGTGTCATATCACATCCTCCAGGGGCTAAGGGGACCTTCAAAGTCTTAACTGACCTTGGAACCAGGACCTGTTCCTGTTTGATTTCCCTCACTTG
>PVHY01032779.1:0-11625 GCA_004024945.1 Uropsilus gracilis
GGGGACCTCTGTCAGAGAACCTTCATTTGTTTTTTTGTGTTTTTTTTTTTTTTTTTTTTTTTGAGACTAGGTCTCGCTATTTTTGCCCGTGGAACTGCAGGCTCTCATTGCCTGGGGTACCACAGACTTGAGCAATCCCCAGTCTCAGCTTCCCAGGTAGCTGGGATTACAGGCGCATGCCACCACACCCAGCTATTTTTTTTGGAACTAGGTCTCGCTATGGGCCCCAGGCGGGACTCGAACCATGATCCCTAGCCCCGGCCACTTCATAGGCTGAGGCTTACAGGCACAAGCCACCGTGCCCGGCCAGAGAGCCTTCATTGACAAGGGAATGACCCTGGGGAAGGACAAACCAGGGGTGGACTCCAGCCCTTTTCCAGAACCTACCAGGGTTGGGAGCCTGCAGGAAGTTCAGCCATCTAAGTGCATCCATCTGCCTCTGCCACACGCTGGCCTTGCTGTCAACTCATATCAGTGGGCACGTATCCTACACTGGAGGGCAGAGGCAGAGGGACATCTCTCTGGCAGTGTCCAGGGGCTTTCTGTGGCCCACCCTGTCCTGGCTGGCTGCCACAGAGTCCTGCTCTACCACTGAGTCTCTGAGCAGCCCTGAGAGCTCTCACCCTGCATCTTCACAGGTGTGCTGTCTGGAGAGGGTTTTAGGCGGTCTGACACCGAATGTGGATTCCAGCTTCCCAGTGCCACACCCGGCTGCTCCCACTGTCTCTCTGGTCTTCTCCCTGCCTTCCTCCCTATGTCATCCCCAAGCCCAGTGCTCTTCCCTGCTCAGTCTCCATGATGACCCCAGGTGGTCTTCTGACTCCACTTCTTCGCCCTCCACCCAGATGCCCAGACCCTCTTCCCCTCATTAGTATTATTTTCACACGTCCTCTCTCCCACTCAAGCACTTTCGCTGGCTCCCTCTTCTTTCCCTTTCAAACCTGAATGTGTTAGTCTGACTTCTTGCTTTGCTGACTTTCTCCACAGCCAATCCAGTCCTACACACACTTGCTCATCCCAGCCACCAAGCACATTCCTCTCCACTCCTCTCACCCAAATGACCTCCCTCCCGCCCCCCGCCATCCTCAAACATGCCTGTTTTCCCCTCCCCCAGAGGTACCCTAATCAGGCCTCCCTTCCTGTTCTCTAAGAGCCGATAGCCACTGTTTGCACTGGTCACGCCTGCTTATCTGCGCCTGCCGGGTCTTCTCTGAGTGTCAGTGTTCTTGGTACCTCCCCATCTGACTGTGAGCACCCCAAAGGAAAGGGCAAGGGGTCCCCATGGGCCTGAGGGCCTTTAGACACTGTCATGGTGGAATCAGCAGCCACAAGAGGTCTGGTGTTACTGGGAATTGTCCCCAGGATGCTCCTCCCACTCTGCCCCCTGCAGCTGGACTAGTCAAAGGGAGATAGAGGGGAGGCTTCTGGGTGGGGGAGCTTGAAAGGATCCACCCAGTTGAGCTTCTGAGGGCCAGACTGAGGGCCACACCCGCCTCTCTGTCCCCTGCAGGAGGAAGAGAATGGAGGCCGAGGAGGAGGTAAGGAGTAATGGGGTGGGTGGCCAGCCCTGGGCTGAGCTGGACTCACTTCCAGCTTGTTTCCCTCCCCCCAAGTCAGCCTGTGTCTTGCTGTGCCCCCTCACCACCTCAGTGCCTCTTCTCTGGACATCTCTCTGTCTCCTCCCTTTTCACTCACTTGTTTCTCTTTGGGTCTGTCCATTCCACATTGTGGGGGACCTTCTGGGGGAGGGAGTATGTGTATTTCTAAAACCTGTCCCCTGCCCTGACAGGTACAGGGTATAGGGGGCTACAGGGCTGGGAAGCTGGTGGTAGGGTGCAGCTAAGCAAAGGCTGTGTATGTGGGGGTAGAGACAGTGGGGGCCTGTTGGGTATAAGGGGAACTCTGAAGTCTTCCTCTTTCCAGAGAAAGCCTTGCTATCCCAGAGGAACTCTTCCTGGCCCCAGGTTCCCTGGGTATTCAGGGCAGAACCCCTTGAACAGGCATTCTTCCTGGATGCCACTGGAGCTCCCACTGCCAGAGACCCATGGTGAGGGGCCAGCTGACCGAGGACAGCCCCGCTTCTCAAAATGTGACATCTTGAGTAGCCATCTCAGGGTTCTCAGGGTCCTCAGGCCTCTGCTTGGAACCCCCCAGCCCTAGGAACGGAGTGGGTGGGAGGGATGAGGGAAAGGTAGACACCAGACAGCTTTCGGGCCTTTCTGTGGTTTAGCTGGGTCTGTGGTGTGGCTATTCCTTGGTGGGTGGGGGGTGCGTGTCTCTCCCTGCCCAGTCTCTGAGGCTTGTCACAGGACTCGGGTAGTTCCCTTTCCTTTGTCCTGTGATTTGTGTGTGTGTGTGTGAGTGTCTGCCTATGAGCTTGGAAAGGACAGGGGCCATCTCTAGGCATCCCTTTTAGTCTACATTCTATCCTAGAGCTGGGACGCGAGACATTTAAGGAGCCACTCCGTGCGTTCCTGTAGGTTGTTGTCCACAGAGGTTTTCACCCTTCTAAGATGGTGTCCTCTTGTCTGAGATAGTCTGTGCATCTGGGTCTGTGTCTGAGTGTGTCTGTGTGCCTGTGACCTGTCTCTGAGTGTGTGCCCCCTGTGTGTGTAGCTGTGCATGGGTGTGACCTTCAGCAGCCACCCCCAGCTAACCTGGCTGATGCCCACCAGGACCCTCCCCCCGGCACCGCCTGGAGCCCATGGATACCATCTTTGTCAAGAATGTGAAGGATGATGGTCCTGCTCACAGGGCTGGGCTGCGCACAGGTGAGCTATACTGATACCTGGCTCCCTGCAGCCCCCCTCCCCTATCTCTTCTTCCCACCCATGGGTTGGCGGGGGTGGGGGGAGGGGGCTCTAAGATCTGCTGTTGGGGAGACTTCTGTCACCACACTGTTGTCCTTACTTGGTGCAAGGGTTCTTGGGCGGGGCCCCTGACACCCCTTGCCCACCTCATGGAGCCTTGCCCTCTGTCCCCAGGAGACCGACTGGTGAAGGTGAATGGGGAGAGTGTTATCGGGAAGACCTACTCCCAGGTCATAGCTCTGATCCAGAACAGGCGAGTACCCCCTGCCTTCCTTCCCCCAGAGGAACTCCCAGCCCCCTTGCCAAATCCCTGAACCACCTGCCCCCAGCCACCTGGGGCCCATGTTCTCCCAGACCCTGTTGCCCAGCCTGACCTGACCCCTGCCCTGTCTCCATAGTGATGACACTCTGGAGCTCTCCATCATGCCCAAGGATGAGGACATCCTTCAGCTGGTGAGTCCTGCTGCTTCAGGGTGTGCGCCCCCTAGGGCCCGGGAAGGGTATAGCACTTCTTGGGCTGCCGGGTGTGTAGGGGCAGTGCCTGCCCACATTGCCCAACTAGGGACGTGGGGCCCATTCCTGGGCCACCACTGGTGGTTGCTTCATGTAGGGCTTCCCTGTGCCGGGCAAGGAGGAGGCCTGGTCTTGGCAGACAGGATTCCTGCCTGGGTATCTGCAAGGAGGGTGGCTCAGCGGGCCCTGCCGGACAGACGTGTTCTAGTCGGCTCCTATGAGACTCCTGGTCCCTGCTCCCCCTCCCTGCCTAGCAGGGGGCAGTGTGGCTTGTAGATATGTCTGCACACACAGAGCACGCTCCACTGCGTGTGCTTCTGCTCACATACCCCACCACATGCCTCCCACTGCACCGACTGGACACGTCAGACACATAAGCACATGGCACAGCGTGCATCACCACCCTCACTCTGTGCCCTGCAGTGCACACTAACACACACACAGTGCATGCGAGCACATGCACGGTGCCCGGGACCCACAGCCACGCGCCAGGGACACAGGCACCTGCTCCTCATACCCCACAAACAGCAAGGTATCACCACACGTGCCCCAGTATCACCACACATGCCCCAGTATCGTGGGCCCCACAATACAGCGCCGTGTGTTTCCTGGTGGGGACCCCCACCAACATCACAGGTGTTCACTGCCCTCGTGGCAGGTGTGCCAGCCCCACGGATGCCTGCTCTCACCAGCATCTCAGAATGAACACAATCAAGTTGCACCCCCCCACGCCCCCATAGTCTCTGTAGCCCCCAGAGCTCAGCATCCCTCTGCTGACAGCTGCACCCATTTATTTGCCCACTCAGCACACACATGCGCACATGCACTCTCTCCTCCTCTGTGTCCAACCCCCAACTGACCCAGAGCCCAGGGCCCTGCCCAGTGACCAGTTCCTGCCAGATGCCAACTTCCTTGCGCCCAAGGTCACTGCCCCCCACAGGAGGGCTGAGGGCCAAGCCTGGGAGTCCTGGGAGCTGCCGAGCTGGCTTCTGCCCTGGATGTGCTCTCACGATCACTGTAATCACAGTGCCATGCTTGGCACCATGCCCCCTGGGGAACCTCCACCCCGTGCCCTCGATTGTCCCCTTGCCCTTCCTGCGGAGGGGGAGGTAAAAATGGGGACCTAGAAGGTGGGTGGCTCTCCCCAGTCTCAAGAGCCCTGCCCGTACACTGAAGGACTGAGTAGGCTGAGGGGAGACAAGATAGCTATGGGCAGTGGAGGGGGGGCTGGAATTCCGCCTTTGGCACCCCCCCTCTGGAGCAAAAGGGCAAAGGGGGGAGTTCCGCTAACCAGGCTTGGGTGAACAAGCAGCCAGATGTCAGCATCTGGGGGCCTCTGCTGGCCCTCCCATCCTGGCCGGCCAGAGGGTGGGGCCCAGGCATTCCTGTGGTTGGGAGCCAAGGCTGGAGGCCAATGAGGCCGCGGCAGCAGCTGACGCCACCGCCGACGCGGCAAGGCCCCTCCACACCCATTCTCCCCTCCCTCCTCCTCCCAGCCAGCGAGAGCCAGGAGAGGAGAGCCGAGGGGGCTGAGGGCCGCTGTGCTTGGGGAGGGCGTACTGTGGGGGACCGAGGACCCAGCAACGAGGTGGTTGGGGGGGGGGGTCTCTGGGTAGTGGGGAGGGAGAGCTGCGCGGCAGGCTGGGATGCTGCTGCCACCACCGTGATGCCGGGAGCTGGGGAAGCCAGCAGGATGGCAGGAGGGAGAGGTATGTGGGTGTCTGGCCCCCTGTGTGTGGGTCCGAAGGGGGCTGAGCATGTTGGGTGTGGTTTAGCTTGTACTGGTCATGTGATGTGTGTGCCTGGGACTGGAGGTGTAGTTTGTGTGTATGTGTGTCATTGTGTCTCACTGTGTGAGTATCTCTGGGTGTGTATTTTCCTCTGTCTCCCTGTGGGGTGTGTGTGTGTGTGTGTGTTTATGTGTGTGTGTGTGTGTGTGTGTTTGGTTTCATGCGCCCACCCTTTGATACTTTGTCCTGAGATTGGATCCAGACAGCCCACCGAGGGTGAGGCTAGGCCAGGGCCACAAGGCCGCTGTCCCTGGGGGCCGCCTCCTTTTTTGGCTGGGCCTGGGCGCTGGCCTTGTCACTCCTCAGCAATGCAGCGTCAGCCTCAGCTCCCGATGCCAGATTCCAGGCCTGGGGCACAGAAGGTAGCCTCAGGCCCCCCCCCCCCAGCCATTCTGGTCTCTTCCTCAAACCTAGCCCAGATGGAGTTAAGGTGGACAAGTTCCTCATCCCCGCAGTGGCCCAGGAGCCATACTTCCAGCTCCTGACCCAAGAGATGGAGGGCCAGCTGGACTCTCCCAGCCTCTGCCTGCCCACAGCCCACCCTACCCTGGACACACCCCTTAGCGGATTTCTTCCCTGTGATCTGCTACCCTGACTGGTCTCTGGTGAGGTTTCCCAGCTCTGCCCAAGGAGCTGCATCCCTGGACATGAAGAAGCAGGGAGGTGGCTGAGGCCAGCAGGGGAGGAGGACCCTAGAAAACAGATGTCGGGGTGTTTGTGACTAAAGGCTGTCCTTGTCATGAAGTCTGTGAGAAATCCTGGCTCTCTCTCGAGTAAACATGTATGAGGGTGTGT
Source organism: Uropsilus gracilis (assembly GCA_004024945.1). Lineage (NCBI taxonomy): Eukaryota > Metazoa > Chordata > Mammalia > Eulipotyphla > Talpidae > Uropsilus > Uropsilus gracilis. Next base: position 5,909 of record PVHY01032779.1, read on the forward strand.
GAGTGTACGTGTGAGTGTATCATAACAGCCTCTTACTTTCCCTTTGTCCTCCCTGGACTCTGGGGAGCAGAGTCCCCCTCACCCCTGCCCCCTGGGGGGACTCCCCTGCTTGGTCCTCTCTCCTCAGCTCCCTTCCTTCTCTGAGGTGCTGACCATCCAGGCCGTTGTAGCACTGCCTGTGGCTCCTATCCTGCATGGCTCACCTGCCTCTGTGTCCCTCACCAGGCCTATTCCCAGGATGCCTATCTGAAGGGGAACGAGCCGTATTCTGGAGAGGCCCGGAGCATCCCAGAGCCACCCCCAATTTGCTACCCTCGCAAGACCTATGCCCCACCAGCCCGGGTCTCTACCTGGGCCACTATGGTGCCTGAGCCCCCCTCAGCACTGGTCAGCGACCCCCGCAGTCCTGCTTGGAGCGACCCGGGGTCCCGGGGCCCATCCACTGCTCGCCTCCATTCGGACAACTCTTCCTTGGGGATGAGCCAGCCCCGCCCCAGCCCTGGTGCCTTCCCCCGTCTCCCCTCGGAGCCCAGGACGCCCCGTGCCTTCCCAGAGCCTGGCAACCGGGTGCCCCCCAGCAGACTGGAGTGTCAGCAGGCCTTGTCACACTGGCTGTCGAACCAGGTACCCCGCAGGGCGGGGGAGAGACGGTGCCCTGCTATGCCCCCCCGGGCCCGCAGTGCCTCCCAGGACCGCTTGGAGGACATGACTGCCCACCGCCCATGGCCCTGCTCCACCTCTCAGGGTGCCCTGAGCCAGCTGGGCCAGGAGGGTTGGCACCGAGCTCGCTCAGATGACTACCTGAGCCGGGCCACCCGCTCAGCTGAGGCACTGGGACCAGGGGCACTGGTGTCACCCCGCTTCGAGCGCTGCGGCTGGGCCTCTCAGCATCCGTCTGCCCGCACCTCTGCCTGCCCACCTAGGGACCTGCCCGGGCCCCAAGCGCCAGCCCAACCTGGCCTGCAGGGCCTGGATGACATCGGCTACATCGGGTACAGGAGCTACAGCCCATCATTCCAGCGTCGGACTGGCCTCCTGCACGCACTCTCCTTCCGGGACTCACCCTTCGGGGGGCTGCCCACCTTCAGCTTGGCCCAGTCCTCTGCACCGTTTCCACCTGAGGCCTCCGAGCCACCCCGGGTTGTCCGACCAGAGCCCAGCACCCGGGCCCTGGAGCCCCCCACTGAGGATCGCCGTGATGAGGTGATCCTGAGGCAGAAGCCCCCGACAGGCCGCAAGATCCAGCCACCCCCTGCAAGACAGATGAACCTTGGATTTGGTGATGAGTCCTCAGAGCCAGAGGCCAGTGGGCGAGGGGACCGTCTGGGCAGAAAGGTGGCTCCTTTGGCCACGACTGAAGACTCCCTGGCTTCTATCCCCTTCATCGGTGAGTGATGATGCAGGTGGTGTCTCGGGGCGCTTGACTGTGCCCCATTGTACCCCACTCACCTGTCTACCATGGGTGAAACTCTGGGGTGGACAGGATTAGCCTGTATTTCTGTGTGTCTGTCGGTGTCAGTCTGTCTACCTGTCCTTTCGTTCCCTTCATCCCACTCGCCCCTCCAGTCATCTTTTCTCTCTCCCATCTACCCTCCTGCCACCCACCCATTCTTCCTTCCATTCTTTCTTTTTCCTCTTTCCTTTGTTCCCTCTGCCCATTCGCTGTGCCAACAAGTATTTGTATCAGGCGCTGTGCTAGACCTGTGCTTTCCTGGTGTCAGGTCAACCCGGTCAGGGAGATGATCAGATAAGAACAGTCCTGAAGGATGGGTGTGGTGGGCGCAAGGGGAGACATAAAACAGTTGGGACGAGAGCCTGGTGGCAAGAGACTCCTGGAGAAAGGACATTTCAGCTAAGACTTGAAGGATGGGAAAGAGAGGACTGTTTAGGGAGAGAGAGGGGCAGGATACCGCTTGATGTCATAGGAAGGGTCAGAGGGGACCTTGTTGGGCCCAGGGAGTTTGGACTTTCTCCCAAAAGGAGAGGGAATACACAAGACCTACCACCTTCAGAATAGATGTTGGGCAAGGGACAGGGTGGATGACCCTCAGGCCTCTTGTCTAGGTGGAGCCAGGTGGTAGAGCCTCACTGCTTACTGGTAATGAGGAGGGGGACCGGAAGGGGGTTAGGCTCGGTTCTATCGGAGGCACCCATGCGGGAGCAGTGTGGGCTGGGGCCCAGGGGCCTGGAAGAAAGACAGTGCTGTGAGGTCATAGGACTGAACGCCAGGAGCTGAGAGGTGGTAACTGGAGCTGAGCGGTGAGCTCACCCAAGGCAGCTATGGCAGAGAGGGAGAAGTAGTCTGGGCCAGGAGAGACACGGGACACAGCCCCGGCCTCCCTGGCAAGCCTTCAGTCTAAGCAGGCAGAGGCAGCTTCTTCTCTTAATAAGCTCCCAGACTGAGGGGGGGCAGTAAAGTCTGAAATTTCAGAGTACCCCCACTCTGGTGGGGAAGACAGTACCAATGCTCAGGGAGCAAGTCCTTAAACGGGCAAGGTGGTCCCTATCTCAAAAATGCCCCCGGTTTGGTGGGGAAGTCAGCCCGGACCCTCAGGAGCCCTCAGAGTCGGATGAGGTTGATGCCAGCCCTGCCATAGGAGCTGGGGCTAAGGAGGGTGACTCATCCTGTTCCTGGGTGGTGCAGTGTCATGGTGGGCTGGGGTTGAGCCTCCATGCCCAGTCTGGTGGCTTGGCCACCCTTGGCAGAGGGCATGTGGTCTGAAAACTTGAGGAGCCTTGGGGATATAGACTGGGCCTGGAGATGAGGGACCCTGGGCTGGCAAGTCTGGGCTGGGGCAGCAGTTCAGCTCTCTGCCACCTTCACCCACCACTCCCTCCGCTTGTGCAGACGAACCCACCAGCCCCAGCATTGACCTCCAAGCCAAGCACGTCCCTGCCTCCGCTGTGGTCTCCAGCGCCATGAACTCGGCCCCCGTCCTGGGCACCAGCCCGTCCTCCCCAACCTTCACCTTTGCGCTTGGCCGCCATTATTCCCAGGACTGCAGTGAGTGCTCCCGGCACCCTAACCACCCCTCTTCCTCCCTGCTGCCTGGTCCCCAGGGGTCTCTCTGGGGCCTGCTGCTTGATGCCTGGTTTCTGCTCTTCCTGGGGACAGTCACCTCCTGGCCCTGCCCAGCCAGGAGGGCTCTGGGGAAGCACCCAACCTGCTGCCCCACTAACCCTGGGTGCCCACGCTGGGTGGCTTTGCAGGCAGCATCAAGGCTGGCCGCCGCTCCTCCTACCTGCTGGCCATCACCACGGAACGCTCCAAGTCATGCGATGACGGACTCAACACCTTCCGGGACGAGGGCAGGGCTCTGCGGTGAGGCCTTATCTGGGGGGGAGGGGGAAGGGCCCTCACAGCCACCTTGATTGATGCTTTCTGGGCTCCATGGTGGGGCTGTGGGCCTGGGGTCCTCTGAATACCGGGCATTGTGTACAAGAGTGAGGTCCAGGGTCTGCTGCCCAGTCTCACCCTCGCTCCTGACTCCCTAGGCGCCTGCCCAACCGAGTACCCAGCCTGCGGATGCTTCGAAGCTTCTTCACTGATGGGGTGAGTGGCAATGTGTGCGGGCGGGCATGGCGGCCGAGGGTGCCAGCTCATGGCTTCTGCCATGTCTTCTTCCTCCCCGCCCCCACCTGCCCTCATGTCCACCACGTGACCCACCTTCTGTCCTCAGTAGACAGAGGTGACAGCTGTGCACCTTCCCACCTGTCTAGAATTCCTTTACCTGCCCCCCTCCCCCCAGCCACCTCATCCACTTTTTCACTTTCTTGGGTTTTGGGGCCTCCCCTGAAGTTTCAGTCTCCCCGCCACTGACGGTTCATGCCTCCTCCTCCATTTTCCGCTTTTCTCCTCTGCACTTCCTGTACTGTGCCGGGTCTTTCCTGCCGTGTCCCTGCTGGAGTGCAGGTGCTGGGAGGGCAGGGTTTTCACTTGTTTTGTTCACTCTTTGACCCTGAACAGTGCCTGCACCTGGGAGGCTCTCAGCATTTTCATGCTGTCTTCAGGGGATGAGAAATAGGGACAGGTGCATTGGAAAGGGAGTACACGGCGTGGAGGGGGATGAAGAGGCTGGGGTTTCAGGACCTGGAAAGTCAAAGCTTTGGTTCTGAAGGGCCCTCAGCTCTTGGATTAGGAATGAACTGGAGCCGGGCATGGTGGTGCATGCCTGTAGGTGGCAGCCTAGAAAGCCACGGCCGAGACCAGGGATCGCGTTTTGAGTCCTGCGGAGGCACGTAGTGAGACCTAGTCCCCAAAAAATAGCTGGGCATGGTGGTACATGCCTGTAATCCCGCTACCTGGGAAGCTGAGGCTGGAGATTGCTTGAGTCTGTGGTGCCCTGGGCAACGTGAGCCTGCGGTTCCATGGGCAAAAATAGCAAGACCTAGTCTCAAAAAAAAAAAAAAAAAAAAGGAATGAACTGGAAAAGGTGTCTCCATGTAGTCCTCCAATTTCTAGTTCTCCTTATCTCTGGTTCGTGTAACACCTGGGTGATGTTATCACCTGGCTCATTCCCTATCACAGCCTCTGCTCACTTAACTCTCCCTTGACCTGTCGCAGCTGGAGTGCTGTTGACACTGTCGCTTCCTCTGTTTAACTCCTTGTGGACATGACTACCTGCTCCACCAACTCGATCCTGTTGACATTTCCACTTCCCTTGTTTATTTAACTCCATGTTGACACCATCACTTCCTCTGTTTCCTTAATTCCTTCAAGGCTGTAAAGTGAAGGGAGGCTCCAGATTGGCTTTCCTAGCGTGGTGAGATGTGTGGGCCGCAGGTCACCGCCACCTTTCCTCCTTTCTGGCATCACAGTGACAGGTGTCTCATGACCTCAACATGCGTGGTTCAGAGAGAGCAAGCACGGCCATGAGGCCACACAGCACAGTGGCACGTAGCCCAGGCACACTCCGGGCCCACGTGGCAGCGAGCGGCCCATGGGGTTCCTGAGATGCTGGCGCTTTGGGAGCCACCCTAAATTGCCCATTGTTGTCTCACTGCAGTCCTTGGACAGCTGGGGCACTTCTGAAGATGTGGATGCGCCTTCTAAGCGACACTCAACCTCTGACCTGTCAGATGCGACCTTCAGTGACATCAGGAGAGAAGGCTGGTTGTATTATAAGCAGGTCCTCACCAAGAAGGGGAAGGTAAGATGGCCGGAGGAGTATGGTGGAAGTGGATGGACGCTGGCTCCAGCAGGACTCTCCAGCTCCTCCTGCGCCTCTGGAACCATGGAGAACCAGCTGAGGCTGTGGCATGAGGGGGAGAGGTTGGATGCAAGGAAGAACTTCCTGGGAGACCTGAAGAATTCATGGAAAGAGGTTGACCTGGTGGGGGGGTGTCTTTACTGTGCAATGGGTCTGATGGAGTTGAGCTTGGAATTCTCAAGAATAAAACCTTCCCACGGTGATCCTTACTTGGCGGATCACCCCCCAAATGACCACTGAGGCTCATGAAAGATGAGACAGTGTGACTAGGGGAATTCTCTTAGAGGAGCTAAGGCCCACAGAGAAAAAGGAGGTCAACCCTTTCAGGACCTGCCAGAACCGGCAGAGCTTCTAGTCTCTGCCCCTGGGGCCTCTTTCATGTGGCTTCCTGGGAAGTGAACTAGGGGGGACCCAACTTGGAGGCAAGATGACCAGTTAAGGACCAGCACAGAAATGCAGATAAGAAAGGCTGGGCACGGTGGCTTGTGCCTGTAAGCTTCAGCCTAT
>PVHY01032780.1:0-11638 GCA_004024945.1 Uropsilus gracilis
TCCTTATCTTTAGCTTTTGTAAGTTTTACTATGATGTGTCTTGCTGTGTTTCTTCTTTCATTAAAGTAGTTTGGTGTCCTTTTTGCTTCTTGTATGTCTAATTTCATTTCTTTCTTCAGGTTTGGGAAGTTTTCCTCCATTATTTCATTGAAGAGCCTTTCAGGTCCTATTTCTTTCTCTTCACCTTCTGGTATTCCAAAAACTCTTATATTTGTTTTCTTTAGGGTATCTGAGAGATCTCTGATTATTTCTTCTGTTTTCTTACTTTGCTTTTCTCTCTCTCTTTCTTCATTCTTTCTACTTCTGTATGCTCTAGTGTGCTGATTCTTTCTTCTATTTCTTCTAGTCTGCTTTCCTGACCCTTCCCTGAATTTTTGAGTTCTTCTGTTGTTCCTCTTATTCCTTGCATCTCCTGCAGTTTCTTATTTAGGGTTTCGATTTCGTTTTTCTGTTCGTTGATGATATTGTTCATTTTGCTGCATTCTTTTTTATATTTTTCTACTACTTCTCTTAATTCATTGAGAGCTTCCCTTCTTTTACTTTCCCCTTGTTCCCCTTCTTCCTTGGCCTCTTTGAGTGCTTTTATCACATTGATTCTGAATTCTTTGTCTGACATATGGAGCATTTCTTCGATGTCATCCATGTTGTTTTTTACAAATTGTTTATCCTTAGGTGGTGAGTTATTTTTCTTAGGGCTTGCTTGAGTGTTTGTGTTCTTCCTTTTTCCTGTGTTTTCCTTTCGGATCTGCTCTACGTATTGGGTGACTACCGCTCTAGTAGTAGGCATGTTGAAGCCTATATAGTTGTATTTAACGTTACCTTTGTGGTTTTGGTAGTGAATGTCCTTGTTTTCTGAGTTTGCGCCGGTGCTGCGTAGCGGCGCTGGTGCTTTTGGGCTTTGGGATGGACGCCGTTAACTCCAGGTGGGTTCCTTCCCCACCCCCTTTAGCAACTCAGTCCTAGCTAAAGTTAGGCTGAATAGCCAGGGTCCATACAGATGCAAATGGCCAGACTGCCTCCTTCCCAGGCTGTTTCCATGACAACAGCTGGGAGATGCCACAGTCTGCTCCAGGTAGGGAGGGTAGCCTACCTGTCTTGTGTGGTCTCCTCCCCCAGGTGCTGGTGGGCTACCTGCTCCTCTCAGCAGGGTTGGAGTCCCCTTTGCAGCTGGCTCTTTTGTCCGCGAGAGCCTCAGTCCGCTCTCAGGACTTTGGGATGGGCGCTGTTAACTCCAGGTGGGTTCCTTCCCCACCCCCGTTAGCCCATTTTCATTTCTTAATACTACCCACCTTTCTTGTTTATAGATGCTTCCTGTGTCTTACAAAACTAGTAACAAGACTGAAGTCTTAGACCTCTAAGCCCTTTACTATTGAGGCATAATTAAAAATCCTATCTGCTTAGTAGTCTATGTTATTATGCCTTTGGTCTTTAATAGATTAGTTTATGTTTGTTTATGTGACAAATGAACACATGCTAATGTGTTAAGAAAAAGAAACTGTACTTTTACAACCTGGGGACCATAAGAATGATGTGTTGATGCATGGAAGAAGAGGTGCCTCCTGCCTATCCTCAACTACTTCCCAGTTGGGCTTTGACTGCAAATCTGTTTCCTTACATATGGAATGGTTACAGTAGCAGATTTACCTATGTTCAAAGAAAATCATACTTACTAAGACACAAAGGTAGCATTTTCATAAAATGAAAAAGAAAGCATTTAGTTATGGTGATCTTTTTGAGTTCTGTCTACATTTATACCTGTAACCCCCATACTGGTGGTATGAATATTACTGCCATGATTCATGTATGCTCTAGAGTAATCCATTTTTGAGCAAACTGCCTTCAAATCATAAAATTATAGCAATGACATAACTGTAATTTATGATATACACATAGTTCATACTGATTCCACTTCTCAACAATACACACTATGTGAATGTATATTTAACTTAAAAATTCATGTTGAAGTCACCTCTATACTAGCATTGCAATACACTCTAATTTATTTTTTCAATCTATTTGGAAAACAAAAATGTCTGAAATCTTAGCCCCCACCCCCCCACCCCCAGTCTCTCATCACCATCTTGTGCAAAACAAGCACAACACACATGGCTATTCTCTCCAAGCAGGTTTTGGTTGGTACAAACACAAAGCTGAAAACACTGGCAGGACAGGGCAAACACCTAGGTGCTGGGAGTACCAGTTGAACTTGTTATCACTAAAAGAGGCTTTCCTAACTTAAAACTTAAATCATTTGCCTGCTTCTCCCAGGCAGACTAACACCTTGTATTTTCACTGACTCCTTTTTTTTTTGGTTAGGTGACAGTCCCTGTTGCTTGCCAGCACCTTTCCTCAGCTCTCTCTGTCTGTCTCTCTCTTTCTGTCTGCCTCTCTCTGTCTCTCTCTCTCTCCCCAGACCAGAAAAAGAAAAACTCAGAAACTAGTTGACACCTTGTTAGCTTGCCTCAATTTACCCTCTGCAGCTCCTGTAGACTAAAGAAATTCAAACTTGTGGGTTCTTTCCTCCTTCCCCAGCATTTTTACTAAAATTCCAAGCCAAAACAAGACTCTTAGAGTGCAGACTAATATATTACTAAACACAGTGAATTCCTATTTACTACGAAAAGAAACCTAATAAGAACTCTGATTACCTCAACTTTGTTAAAAACCTAAGTACATTCAGTTTATGTTTACTAAATGCCAAAAGTTATCATCAGCCCAGGCCAAAGTCCTTCCCCCAGATTGTCCAAAATCCACAGTTCTTTAGTCCTGTTAACTTCACCACTTGTTCAGTCCTTCAGAGCTCGTTAACACATGCTCAAGAGTAGACATTTTTCTTTGGCGTGCTCCAGCCCTTCCAAGCAGGCAGTCGAGAGTGTAATGTTGTCTTCACCTTGACCTCCTCCAGGTAGTAGAAAGAAATTCCATAGTTCAGGCATCAAAAAAGTTCATTTTCTTCTCAGGCATTGGTCACATGGCCTCTCCAGAAATACTGAAGTAAAAAACTCAGCAAGGCAAACTCCAACACAGAGTTCAAATCTCCAACCTCTTTAGTTTCCAGTAGGTATATTCAGCTTACACTTACTAAAAGACATAGGTTACCAACCCGGGCCAAAGCCCAGGTCTGAGACCCCCCCACCTTCTCATAGCCTCAGGTCCTCTATCTTTCCTCGCCAAATGACTGAATTTCCTTCTTTGTTCCAACTCCATCTATACACCCTTCCTTCCCACCAAGAGAACTCCTGGGGCATTGGAGAAGTCCTGGCAGGCAGGTATGCTAATCAAAGTAACAGGAGAGTAACTAGCTCTTCATCAAATGTATGTATCCAAATATTAATAGGGAGAGGGTAGGCTTCCTGTATCAAATTGATCACTCTCCTTCTCTTTGCTTGCTGTCATCACTGCCTTCCAGAGATTTTCTGAACACCCCAGGTGGAGTTCTGCTCTCACTGCTCAAAGAGTCTTCTTCCAGGGTTGCCATAACTTGGAGTGGGCCTGGGCCACCTCAGACATGATCTCAAAGCAGGCCCAAACTGGTCAGGGCAGTGCCACCAGCATCTTGCTTGAGTAAAACACTTCACTGGCTACCTACATCTTGAGAGGGGTCTGGGCAAGTGATTGTCCCAGACAAAGAGTCACCCTTTCATAGCCCAGCTAAAAAAAAATGGTGCTTCAGCACCAAGTCCTGAACATACTCCCTGCAGGACCTTTTTCTCTTTTCTAGAAGGAAATTCCTGGAAAGATGAAAAGAAACAGTAGAGAATGTAGAGCTGGCACTTGGCGTGGATCCAGCTGGGTAGCCTGGGTAAGACCAGTGCCACTACCAGGTCCCAGGGTTTGGAACAGGCACTTTGGCACCAGGGACGTGGCCCTTGTTGAACCCACTCATAGGAGCATAACTTGATGATCTTTTGTATATGCACATATCTCCAGGACTCATGGGCCCACAGGTCTAGCAGCTCCACCTGGACTAGGATCCTGTGGGCTCCATTTACCCTGCACATCACTTCCAGATCTACTGTCTCTACCATAAACAGCCACAGGTAGTAGGCAGCTGCAAGCACAGACAGCATCTTCATTTCTGCAGGAACAGAGCCATGAGGGCATCTCACAAAGGTTTGCGACCCTTCTGGGACAGCTTTGGCCCGGGTCATGGCATTTTCTTTGTTCTGTTCACATTGATCCAGGACTTCGACAAGCTGAACCAGATACCAGCCTGCAAGGATATTCAACTTCCCTTCCCAGTCTTGCTTGTCCTTAAGAGAAAGAATGATGATGGTGGTTCGCTCTTATAGAAGTCCAGTTCTTCAGCTTTGTGTTGTTCAAAGGTCAGCAGGGAGGGCCTTGGTAGGATGCTGGTGACAGCTGGAGCAAAGCACATAATTCTTGTGTCCCTTTTGGTGGCTCTCCATGCTGTAGTCCGGGTAATTTTCACTTTAGTTTTCAAGTCCATGAACTGAAAATGTGCCATATGCATGATAACTTCCCAGAGCTCATTCTCGAGAAGTCTCCATTTGAACTTTGAGCTTCTCCAGGTTGTCCTCCTGGAAGAGCAGGGAGATGCTGCCAGACCCCTTCTGAATTCAACTGAAAATAACCTGACAGGGGTTGTCCATGATTTGTTTCCCAGGAGTTGACCCTGGTCAGCACTGAGGTAGGCAAGGTGCCTGAGGCCCTGGGCATCCATCTGGCATCAGGGAGCCAGCCAGATAGAGGGTTCCTCCAGCCCAGCTCCCTGGCCTTAACCCACAGCAGTGCGTCTGACAATGAGTCTCTGACTCAACAACATCTCCTTGAGATACAGTATGCCCAGCAAGAAGCCATCAAACACACAATATAATAGAAGCCAGTCTGGGAAGAATAAGCTAGTGTCTCGGCATCTCCAGGTCACTCACGCTGGAAAACAGGATGTTGCTGGACTTCATACAAGCAAGTCCTGTTTAATCTGTTGGGCAGCAATGGTCTCGTCATTGGAGCTATTCTTCACAATCTCTCTGAAAACAACTTGGAACTCATACTTGTATTGCTCCTGAAAGCTACATCCACAATGGTGGTGTGGGTGTAGCTAACATCAGAGTGAAGCTTTTCAGAACTGAATAGGGATAAGGTAGCCTTGACATAAGTTCCCATAGATTTTTTGGGTTTGGGCTGAACTTTAAATCTCTGCACAGCATCCTCCATCAGAGTTCACAGAAACTGGGGAAAGCAACATATTTGTTCACGTACAACAAGTATTCTAGATATAACATATATACTCCAATAATGATTTTATGGAATAAAAAAATCACTATTGGATACACTTTCCATTAAGATCACACTTGCATGACATAAAAATTTTTAAGGGATGTTTTTAAATAAAATATTCTGTCTAATCACCTACTGGTACAGTAGTTAATCAAAAGTAGCACCACACATAGTAAGTGAGCTGAAAGAAAAACACAATGTTAAGCCATGAGAATTTAAATGTCTCTTTTATAGATTGAATGGCATTTATATTTCTAAATTTGAGTCATAATTAAAATTATGAAAATGATCCTTTATTGCATTTGTGTATTTATCTGAATATAATGTTAAATGACTTCTAATTACAATGGTAGTACTATAGTTATTTCTGATTTGCCAGAATAACTTTAGCTTATGTTATTAAATAATAATAGGAACTTTAACAACTCTTATGTTGTGGTTTTTCTTCATGACCTAATTCCTAAAATTTATAGATAAGGTTAGAAATACAGGGACACACAGATAGAACAGAATGAAATTAGAATATATGAAGAATCTTACAAAGATAAAACAAAAAAAAAAAGAAAAAAAAGAAGAAAGACCACATCTTGCTGCAGAATATTACATCCAAACCTCATTCAGACTAGTCCTGATGCAGAGGTTGGATGCAATCACAAAAGTACTCTATTCCTAAATGCAATTCTGGGAACTCTCAGATAAGGATAACATCTATCTCAAGAGGAGTACCTATATCAAAAAAAATAGAATAGCAATACTTCAGGATTCTAGCAACATCTAAGTGAAATAGGGTTCCTCAGTTCCCAAACTATGGACCACAAACTCTTCTATGACATCTCCAACTGCTTCATGTTAAAATATAAGTGGTAGATGTACTCTTTTATTCTTTGTATAGTGCATGTAGAAAGTGAAATATAGAAGGTAAAAGTTGGCAGATATTTTCAGTTAAAAAGAAATTCAAAATATCAAATATTTGTGGACATTATGAAAATCTCAAGAAGTAGAATATATGTATGAGTAATTAATAGTACAATCAGAAGAAAAATTATGTAAGTATCATTTTCTGAGGAAAATGAAACTATCAAATCAATAAATCATAAATAGCATAGTATGGGAAATTCAATGAGATATATAGATATTAAACTACCATTTACCAGTGATAACAATATGAAGCACACACATGTAAACATATATATTTAATGTTTGGCAATGATTAAAATGGACAAAAGTATACATTTGAAAAATAATATTAATAGTAAAAAAAGTTTATGATTGAGACATTTTAAGAATATGTATTATGTTGTATATTAAATGTATAACTTGCAAAATCTTTATGTCAAAGTGAAAGAATTAAGAGTATTCATGAGGTAATATTTAAAATGAACTAATGAAATAAGTTACTGAAACTTTCCTAGAACAGAAGATAAACAGATATGGAGAAATTAGATACAAAGTAACTAAGCAGTATTTTTTGAAATTAATAAACATACAATAAAATCCTTTTCAAAACTGGAGTGTTTGCTTAAAGGATAAATTTAGAGTTAAAAAAGTGATCTAGCCAGGTTGCAAATAGATGGTGAGTAACAGAATATCACAATTTGTTTTTGAGTTATCTATTGCAGAATTCTATTTGCTCCATTCTCTGAGTAAAGTAACTGGCTAGCTTTTGGGTTCTGTGATAGTTTGCGTGACCTAAAACTCAAACAACATTTTGCTGCACAATTATATATCCAGATTGTAGTGAGAAACTTCCTTCCAGTATTTGAATTATGTATATTGGGGAAGGGAGAAAGGAAAAGGGTTTTGGGGGATGGAGAGCTAATGTATTATTCTTAGCATCCAGGGCATTAGATTCTAATCATCTTCAGGCATTGCTATCAGACTGATTATATTAATAAACTTATCTACTGTCAAGAAAGTACAAGTTTTTTGTTCCATTCATTCTCCTTTTGTGGGCAGTCAATGCCATTCTCTAGCAGTACATTCTCTCCAACAGTGTTAGTGCAGTATTTTCATCTCTTCATTTATTTTATGTAGGATTTCTAATATCCTTTTGCTTTTCCCATTAAGCTATTTTAGAAATACTATCATTCTTAATTAGTTTGAACTATGTATTAAAATGTCAACAGTACAGCTTTCCAGTTTATAGAGAATTTTCTTGCCATTTCTTTTTCTTTTCTTTGTCCCTTTACACTTAACTTCAAATCAATGAAATAATTGCTATCATTGCATAATCATGCCTCCTGACACTTTACTTTGATTTTAAATAGGTTATTTCAGAATAACTCTTACTGACTCAGACTGGACCTACTTACTGCAAAATGAATATCAGAATACATCCTGTTTGTTTCATCCTGCAAGAATTAGTCATCCCACATTCATTTAATAAAGTATGCATCCTCTAGGATTTTTCTACTAATCAGGTCTCTCACATTGTAGCTACATAGAGGATAATGATTTACCTTTGCACTTTCAGTGGCATCTGCTTTGACATGAACCAATCTTTTATCAGCTTTCTTTTTCTTCCTCTGTTCATACATGTCTGTAAATCTAGATATATACATAAATTCACACACACACACACATATATATCAATATATGGGTATAAAACATAATATACACACTTTTTTCTTATTTTTAGAGTAAAATTCATTATCTAGTACATTCAGATATCACTAGGAGTTTTCATCTCTATTCCATTTTTGTTCCCACTGCCACCTCTTATACTCCTTTTACTATTTATCTCCCAGACATTCTTAACTTCAGAAACTTCAATTAATCAGTGTCCCTAGTTTTTATGAATGTTTACTTTGTTTAATCATCACCAAAGTAAACACCCAATATTGGGTTTTGACGTTATGGCTTTCTTTACTACACATGGCAACTTCAAACTCATTCCACTTTGCTATAAATAGCAAATTATTCAATTCTTGTGTGATTATATGACAGCTTTTGAATCTAACCTCCTAGGACTGTTTCCAACCCCTAACTATTATGATAATGCTACAATAAAACTTGTAGGTCATTATCATTTTTTGAATTGATGATTCTATGTTTTTCACACAGATGGTAGATGGTCTACAGTCAGATTAAAGGATCATATGGTACTTCAGTTTTTAGCTTTTTAGAGGAAAGCCTTATCACTTTCCAAAATGACTGTACCAGTTTAATATGTTCCTTCCTCTTTCTCCATATCCTCCTAGTTCTTGGCATATGGAGCATTTTAATATGTGCCATTCTCAAATATGTAAGATGGGACCCCAATTATATGCATGTTATTTCTCTTTAGGTTATTCAAAAGAACTCATTTTTTCAGTCCTCTTTGTTGTCTATTTATGTGTTCTCATCATAGTATTTTCAAATGATCTCTTTTTACATCGATTTGGTAATCTTTCTGCCTCTGTTTTACAGTTATGTTCCACTAAATATCCAAATGCTTGTTACAGTGCCACGGAGATCATTCTTCAAATTGCTACCACCTCAAATTTAGTCTTATATACTCTTAAGAGTATATTTGTGGTAATAATGTTGCTGTTGATACTGAAAATATCTTTCTCTAATCAGTTATTTTCTTTTTTCTCTTCTTAAAAGCAATTAATGTCCTAACATTAGCCTTCTGTCCCCCTCAAGTAATCCTTGGTGGAACTGCAAAATTCCTTCATATCCCAAATTGAACTTTTAGTAGTAGCTTAAATTAATAATTGCAGATGAAAAAGCCAGATGCACAAAGAAAAAAGCATGATATAACTCTTGTCTTAAATTTTAATTTCACTAATTAGGTAGAATCAGTACTCTCTATACTTACATTTTTTCTTAACCTAAAAGAGGATTTCCCCAACCTTTATTTGAGGGATTAGGTATGTTACACACAGGAGACACTAATAGCAGAGTATGCACTCAATAACATGTGTATTATTATTTTTCTTTTTCACTCATTCCACTTTTCACAGTCCATTCTCTTGATGTATTACTTACCCTGGAACTTTATCTTACTACAAAACAAATCTTCATAGAGATCTGAGTCCCCTTTAAATTAGTTTTCTATCATTTGTACTCCATTCTATTGAAAACTTTTGTAAAACATTTGTACTTTGCTCTATTGCAACATTTCCTATTTTCATTTTTTTGAAACCATTAACTTTTAGCAATCTTTCTTCTATTGACTATTATGCAGTGGACAAATGCCCTCCTTAGCCTTTACCTAGTTGAATTATTCAACACTTAACATAATTGATCATCCTTTCTTCTTGAAGCAATCACACCCTTTAAATTATGTATCAGCGCATACTAAGAAGTTTTAACTTCTTAATGAAACTTGAGGTGATTATGCTAAGTGAAATAAGTAAGAAAAGGAAAGACATATGCAGAATGATTTCACTCACATGTAGAACATAAAAAAAACAAAGCAAGCATGAAAATAGACAAACAAACACATGTTTTTAGACTCCAGCAGCAATGTAGTAGCTATCAGATTGTTGGAGAAATAAGGAAAGTGAATTACTTGGATAGTAGTGAATGATAAATGGGCCATTGAGGGAAAATAGTTGTTAATATATATTTACTTACTAATGTATGAAACTGTACTTTTGAATCTAACATAGTATTATAATCCAGTGGTACCTAAGTAAAATAGCTTCCTTGCACATAGACAAGTTCACCAATCCAAAAGTTTGCCAAACCATATACATTTAGATTTCTATGGAGGCTTCATTCACTTTGTTTCCAATCTCTCCCCCATTCACAGAGGATTGTAGGGAATAAAAAGTTCTAAAATTCAAATTATACTTAGTTTTCCTGATAAGAAGCTCCCAATTTAAAACTTTCCTTACTATGACTAAGAATCACTTCATTGACAAAACATTCCTTGAAACCAAGAAATTTCAAGGGCTCTCTCTCTCTTTCTCTCTCTCTGTAAGAAACCAAAGTGAAAAGACAAAATATTAGGACAAAAGATGATGTATCCATATCTAGGAAATTAAAAAAAAAGGATATCAAGACAGTAAAGCGTACATAAATGTATTTTTAGGAAATAAATTTGATTAAAGAAGAAATGTAAAATATTGCAAGCAATGAGATTGTTTCAGAAATTTTAACATCTATTCATACATAAAAATATTGGCTTATGTGACTTCATTGATTAGCTATATTAAAATTATTAAAGTATGCCATTTTATTTCAACTCTTCAAAAAATGGAAGTTGAGGAAATACATCGCAATTCATTCACTGAGGCAAGATTCACAAAAAGAAAAAAGAAAAAAAAAGTAATATATTAAAAAAAATTACAAAACACACTCAATAGGATTTATTCCAGCAATGGAAGATAAATTCACCATCTCAAAATCAATAATGAAATATTGTAATACTCTATATCAACCATGATACAGACAAAGCTATATAGTCATCTTGGTAGATGCAGGGGAAAAATATAAAAACTTTTCATGATAGAAACTTCAAAAATGTGCAAAGATTACCTTCAAAATATAATATATTTGAAAATCATAACTAATGAGGTAACCACATTCAGAATAAAAAAACACTTAATATTCAAAAACAAAGAAAATCTAATTAAAAATGAATAAATAATGCAAATTGTTTTCCTGTTAGTTTTATACAATTACTGATTGGCACATAAAACTGTGTTTTACTTTAGTCATCATTAAAATGCAAATCAAAACCATAATGAAAAATCTATCACCACTGAGATTGTCATGTAAAAGATAAAATAACAAAGTTATGGAGGAGGTTGAATTCTTATATATTACTGGTGGGAATGGAAACAAACTGAAGCTTTTTTGGAAAATAGTAGTGAGTTTCTCAAACATTCAAATATAAAGTTACGATTTAATCCAACAATGGTGTACCAAAGCATGAAATGAGAAATGAAAACATAACAGGAGAAATGAAAACATAACAAATTAAATGAAAGCAAACACACACACACAAATACTAATGTTCATGCCAGTATTTTTCAAAATAAACTTAGAAATGATTTGTTCATTATCTGAAAAATAGATGAATGTAGTGGTGTATCCATAAAATGGAATATTATTCTGAAATAAAATTGAAGGATGGATATGAATAGACTTTGAGAATAGAATGCTGAATGAAAAATAATCAGAGTGCCACAAATTGTAGTATTTCATGTATATGGAAAGCCTAGTATAGGCAAATCTGTCATGAAAGAACAGTGGTTATCACACTGAGGTTGAAGAACTCAATGAACATCAACTTTCTTATGGGGATAATGATGGTACAACTTGGAATATACTGGGTATTATCCTGTTATGCACATCAACTTTATGATGTGCCAGATAGATAGATAGATAGATAGATAGATAGATAGATAGATAGATAGATAGATAGATAGATAGATAGATAGATAGATAGATAGATAGATAG
>PVHY01032781.1:0-11610 GCA_004024945.1 Uropsilus gracilis
AGAACCTCAGAGAACTGAGCAGCTCGGAAAGCTGGAGACAGAAGATGCAAAAGGAAGGCTTGGAAAACTTGGAATTTGTCTGCTGAAGGACTGGACATTGTGGGATGCCTGCCTCAGGTTTGGAGGGGCGAAAAGGCACCATCTTGGACATGTGTTTTGGGGACACTTGGTCTAAACAGTGATTGGGGTAAAATAACTGGCCACTTGTGGCATTAATGACTTTTCATGTCCCTTAATAAATCCTGTTTAGATTGCATTGCCTGCTTGCTATTGCTGCAAGGGTGGGAAAAGCCTGGGGCAGAGCAGGATTTTAAAAGCACTGCTTATTTTCATTCTGCATACTGGCTGGAGGCTTTTGCCCTATTTACACAGGATATCATTAGCACACTAGAGATGGGAATGGAGGGGTGGGGGTCGGCACAGGCCCGCTTACATTGTTTCATTACAAAAGCAGAGAGAGGCAAGGGGCTAGATGGACATAGCTCCAGGCTGACAGGAGAAGGCAGATCAAAGTCTCCTCCCAGATAGATTCAGGGGACACATCTTGGCAACCAGCAGATGTGGCACTGACTTCCACTGAGGCACCTCAGGAACCCAACATTGATCCTACTGGAGCTGAAATTTAGAGGCACGAGGAAGGCAGTTGGTGTCAGATGAGCCCATTAACAGGGGGACCAAGCAAAGGTGTACCTTGGCCTCTGAAAGCCAAAGGCTGCTTTCTTGCCATTGTGGATTCGTTTGCATCTTGTAATATGGTCTAGAAACGAGATCATATAATGTATGCTCTTTGTGCCTCGCTTCTGTATTTCAACATGAGTGATTCTGAAATTTACCCATTTTGTTGAATGTTTCAATCAGTTCCTTTTTCAATTGTGCGAAATATGGTGATTGGGGGAGGGGCGACAGGGCTGGGGGAGGGGTCAGTTGGCCATTGCGAATATCACTGCAACTTTGGTGGTGGGGGCAGTGCCTACAAGGCAAGTATACAAGGTGGGAAGCTGACTGCCCTGAATTTATATAGTATTGTGAACCGGTGGTAAAGCGATAAAATTGTTTTTGAAGAAAACAAACCTCTCCCAAACATCAACTGTACATGGACAGACACCGGGTCTGTCTAGTCCATCCCGGAATTCCCGGCTTCTCAGACAGCGCCTGATACATGTAGCTCCAGGGAATTCCTGCCCTGGAAACACAAGATGCCCAGGCTGCCCAGCCACGCCCTCTGGGTAGCCTGCTCTGGGGAGTCTGCAGCTTGAATCAACATTAAACAAGGGACACAAATCCTAGTTGAACACAGAAAAACTATTCTGAGTCCTCCCAAAGCAGGCAGAGAGCTGGGATCAAATGTACATGCCCCAAGGGGAGACTTCCGCTCTGGAGATTCCTCTCTAAACAGAACACCTCCCAGGGCTGCTCTGCAAAGCATCTCCCAGGCTCTGCAGTCCAACCTAGAGGACAGCCTTGCTCAGCCCTTCCTGGGGAGGGAGAGGGGCAGGGGCAGTGAAACTGCCCTGGGGCAGAGCGGAGGCACACCATTGCACACACACACACACACACACACACATTCACCAGGACTGCACAGCAAAGGGGGCAGGAATATCACAGCATGGAATGACCTAAGCAGAATTGTTGAGTAAAGCGTAGTGCTTAAAAAAATAGTAACTGCCCCAAACCAAAATGGTTATCTAAGGTCTTATGAGGACCTTCTAGATCTTTCTCTTCATTCCTCCCCTCAACCCCAGGTCAAGCAGAAACTCAGGGAACTTGGAAACTGGCCAAGTAAAGAAAGGAGGGAGTGACTGTTCAGCCTCTGGGCCAAGGGGTCACGTGCCTGTTTGGAGTCAGACAGAACATACGGCTCCCTGGACACACATACTTTACCCACCACAGAGTGGATTCCAGGGAACACCGCCTCATCCCAGTAGCAGTCCTGTGAGGATGACTGAAGGCTGAGAATAAGCCCATTCTTTAGTTTCTGGGGCTGGCACAGATAAGGTCCCTTGCACGCCCCACCTAGAGCCAGACAAGCCCCTGCATCTGACTGAAAATGATAGGGTATGCCCCCCCCTCTTGTTTAAGATTATAGGTTTCAAGGACAGGTAATGTTAAAATGGAAGAATGACCTTAGCTGGAATTTCCCTTTAGGGGGATGCAGGGGGAAGAAAGAAGTGTAACAGATTTTCTGGAAGGCAGGAAATCAGGGTATATAAAGGGTGTGCAAACAAAGAGAAGGATTTGATTTAATTTGATTGGGATTTTAATATGGAGAGAGGATAGAGAGGAGAAATGGGAATCAGCCATCTTGTAAAGATGTGAGCCATGTGAGCTTGGCTATGTGGCCACCGAGGGCCTGTAACCCTCGGCTGGCCCAGACTGGCAACATGTGTGTTAAATGCAGTTAAAGAGTTTGCAGATTTAAACTCTGTGTTAGAGTTTGCTTTGCTGAGTTTAATTTGTGTCTAAAAGAGGCTGTGTAAAAGTTAGGCCTGAGAAGAAAGTAAATTTTGCTGGTTTAACACCATGGAGTTCCTGCTACCTGAAGGTGACAAGGAGAAAACAGCGTGGAAGACAACGAGGAGCATTTAAAAAAACAAGTCTTTAAGCGTTTGGAGATGGACTCTGTCTAGACATTGGTGAGACGATTAAGACTGAGAGACTAAAGATTTTGGGGCAATCTAAAAAAAGACTTTAGACAATACTGAAAAAGGGTTTGGACAATGTTAAAGTATTCTGAGTCTTACATGTTTTTTTTTTGTAGTTAATAAGATAATTAAAAATTACTTTGTTAAAAATAAATTAGTCTGCACTGCACTGATTGTCTTGCATTGGCTTGGTATTTTGGTTAAAAAGGCTGGGGATGGTGGTAAGAACCCATGAGTGAAAAGTTTAAACTGTGTATTAAAGTTTTTCTTTTCTGCAGTTTTTAAAGCTAAAAGCAGAAAGCAGTTGGCTGGCTTTTGCATATCAATGGTAAAGGTGATCAGTAAAAATGCTAATAAAAAGTGTGTAGCCTGCTTTGTAGAGAGTAGCAGGCAGATAAGTGTATCCAGTTAATGTTAAAGGTAATTACAAAAAAACTGCTTGTAGCCTGCTTTAAAAAAAAAAAAAAGCAAGCAAATAAGGGTAAACAGTTAAATAAAATCAAAAAGTCTTCATTTTACCCAGTTTCAAAAACAGGGCTGCCAGTGTGTTTGGGCCTCACTGGCCTCAGCTCCTGGCGCCAGATTTCTAGATTGGGTTTTGGCGATGCTGCTTTGGTAACCAAAAGGGAAAACAAATAGCTATGCTGACCATTTCCTGAAAGTCCCCAATATCCTTTATTCAAACCCTGGCTGTTGTGCGATCCTTGACTATGCTCACTCATAGGACCTGGTATATGGAGCTCAGGCCTTGCTACATACCTCACAGAGCAAGAGAAGAGCAGGGATAAGATCAATTTTCACTAAAGCAAAATGGCACAGGGATTGTTGTTTCTAAACTTGGATGGACAATAGAGTCATCTCAGGAGGCCAGAAAGCCAGGAATAACTGAGGAGGGCTGAAGATGTCACATGATCCCTCCCACTGATGACAGTAATACAACGTGGATAAAATAATTAAAACAATTATTTAAATGTATGGGAAAGCATCCCAAAGAAGACAGAACTGGAGACGCATTTACTCTTAACAAGCTGCACTGGAAAGGGTTTAGAATTTTAGGTTCCAGTTTTATGATCAGAGGTTATTTCCACCTGCATGGCCATGCGCAGATAAATGCAGTAAAAACTGCAGTCCTACTAAGCAGGGGTGCAGAGTTCAGAGTGCAAGAGGTCAGAGTGTAGGCCTTAAAAATTTAAAGAGGAGAGATCTCAGAAGCAAACTTTTGCTGAGAGCTAAATTACATATACATGAGAGAGAGTCAGGCAAGCTGGCAAAAAGGCAAGCAGAGATAAGAGAGGAATGTGCTCATGGAAAAAAGATCTACTCAGGGAGAAATTGTGAATTTGATGTTTTTTAAATGAGTGTATTCCTCAAGCATGCACAACTCAGGCAAAGAGCAGAAGGTAACTGAAGTGCTGTGGGATGGAGAAGATCAGTAAAATTTGAAAATTGCAAGAACAAGCAAGTATTACAAGCAAGCAAACTATAGTGTGAGCTCTACCTCATTAAAATCATTTACTGACCACCAAATTACAAGGCACAAAAGAGACCAAAGGAATCAGTCTAAAAAGCAGCATTAAAAAGCAACATAAAGAATAAATCTATCAGTTGTTACACACTACAGGGGAGACAATTTACATTTGAGCCAAGCAAATTGATGGCGACTAGACACAAAAGCAAAAATCCTCAAACACAAGAGAATCCACTGAAAACTGTATACAATATCTAGTTTTCATCTGAAAATTACTAGGTATGGGAAAAGAAAAAGGAGAAGAAATAGGAAAAAAGCAGATTGAAAGTAATTCCATCAATAAATAGGTATGTTAATTAGTTTGGATAACTAGTAATTTCACTGTGTAGCTATATATCAAACATGATATTGTACAACTTAAAGATATCCAATTTTTTAAACAAAGAAAAAAGAAACATGGTTCAATGTGAAGTCAGATATTTAATTCAGCTAACAAAGAATTTAAAGACATTACTCTACATGTATGTAAATAATTTAAAAAATTTTGTTCAAAACCCTAAAGAGAAATATGGTATAAATGAATGAAAAGATAATGAATTTTAACAGAGAAACAGAAACAATAAAAAAGGAATTCCAGAAATAAAAAAATATGATAAAGTGAAATGTCACTGGATAAATTTTATAGTAATCAGTCAGTTTGAAGATAAATCGATAGAAATTTCTCAATCAGGTCCATAGAGGAAAAAGATTGAAGATAAAAAGAACCCCAGAGAGATGTGAGACAACAGTGTATGGTCCAACATATATGTTCTATGAATTCTGGCATAAGAAGAGTAAAGTAAAAGAAATATTCAGAGAAATAATGGCCTCAAAAGTTCCTATTTTGTTTAAAAACTGTAACTTAACAGATCTAAGAACTCAAGAACCCCAAGAACAATAGAACTTAAGAGAGCGCTCTTAGTTATAGCAGATTCAAAGCTCTGACAGCCAAAGAAAAAAAATTTTTAAAGCACAGGTAATGTCCAGGGGGAAAACAGTAAGAATAATGACTAAATTCTTATTCTAAACAATGGAAGTCAAAAGAAACAGGAACAACATAATTAAAGTGCTGATGGGAGAAAAGAATTGCAACCACAAATACTATATCCAGAGAAAATGTCCTTCAAAAAAATAAAGTAGATACTTTTGGAAAACAAAACTGATTATTTGTCAACAACAGATCTGTACTATAAGAAATGCTATGCTAAAGAAACTTCCTTAAATTGAAGAAATAAAGAATTCTGGAAGTAATAGATATGTAAGTAAATAGTTGTTTAAAGCAAGTGTCACTACTGTAAGAATGGGTTTATAGTATACAGTGTATATATTGTCACTTAAAAAAAAAAGCACTAAGAGTTGGACAACAAAATACAATGTGCCATTTCAAGATTCCTCTATTTGACCTAAAGCAAGTCAAGCAGATTACATCAAGTCAAAGGTGGATCATGTAACTCTAGAAGAGCAATTGAAAACATAACACAAAGACACACAGACAGTCAAGAGGGAAATTTAGATGCATCACACAAATGTTTTATTATAAAAAGGCAAGAAAGTAACAGTGGAATAACAACAGATGAGGAAAACAAAAAACAAATAGAAAAATAGCAGACTTCAATATAACTATGTCATTAATTATACTAAATGGACATACTACTAGTTCAGATACAAAAATGGACTGAGAGTAAAAAGATGAAGCCAGATACAGAAAAAGTTATGAAGTATAAGTATGAAAGAGTTGAAGTGTTGATAATAACATTAGTCTAGTAGAGTTCAAAAGGTTCAGTGTTTTAATAAAGGCAAAAAAGAATTTCCATCTTTATAAAAGGGTCAGTACAAGCAAGGTAATATGGCACTTAAAAGGGTGAATGTGCTTCGTAACACATCTCCAAACTACATGCTTGAAAATATGACAACATGAAAGGTAGAAATAGACAAGGCTTCAAGCATAGTTGGTGATCCCAACACATCTTATTCAGCTACAAACAGAACCACCTACTAGAAATCAATATAGGAATATAGGAGAACATTAGCAACTACTTACCCCACTTGATGTTCATAGAATACCACATCAAACAGTGATGCATACACAATCTTTTCAAGAACAAACAAGTACTCATAGAAGAGACCATCTACCATGCCATAAATGGATTTCAACAGATTTTAAAAGAATGAAATTTTACAAAATCTGTTCTCCTACCACAAAGGAAGTCAACTAAAATCCTGACTGGATTCGGTCAGTTGCAGAACTCTTACACCGCCTAGTGTCCTTGGAAAATTTGGGAAAATATTTTCACCCTCTGCAAATTTTCAGTAAGCACTGAAAAGGGACACTTAAAAATAATTTTATTTAGAAAATAACTGTCCTGTTTCTACTCTGATAAGCACATGATTGGTCCTCTCCCTATTTTCAGCTAATGACAGAAAATACGACTCCAAGTGGAGCTAGCAAGAAACCAAAGCATCTGCTCACATAGCAGAAAACCAGAGGGTAACTGCCCTGAGTGAAGGCCCCGCCCTCAGCACCCCCACTGTGTTCTGGGGTGGGTGAGGGCTGGCTGCTTCTCGGGCTGTGTCTCTTGGTGGCATGACAGCCACCGTCACTGCAACTGGGAGAAACAGAGCTGCTTTTCCCAAAGTTTTGGGTCAATGTTACCTTTCCTCATCATCAACCGACAGGCTAAGTGCAGGTCTTGTGACTACCCTTGAATCTGGGGTTACAATCAATCATCCTGCTCACTGCAGGATCCAATATTGAGTCTGTGGTTTCCCAAAGGAAAACTGAGGTTAAGAAGAGGGAGTGGATGCTGGACAGGCATGGGTGACTGAGACAGGTTCTGGCATTCACAAATCTTGAAGATGGTGATGCGGCAGCAGGTGATGAAAGAAAATGAGGCCAAGTAGGCAGAGCTTTCTCCACAGCCTGGTTGGAGCCTTTTAGTTAGTGGCCTCCAGGTAGGGGTTATGAGCAACGTACGCACATGTGTGCACACATGCACACGAACACATGTGCACACACATAACCTTGTTTTTCTTTTCTTCTTTTCTACCATGTGAATTATTTCCATATAATTTATTTAAAAAGCAAAAATGTTTAAGACTAAAACATTTAGGAATTTAGTTTCTTTTTTTTAAAAACAGAGCACTATTGTGAAAGATACTTATCTTCAGGGTCAGAGAGTATGTGCCACAGGTACTTTGCTAACTGAAACATTTAGCAAGTCACTTATTTTAACCTTCAAAAGCCGGGTAAACCTGGTTTAATGACCTCATTAGTTCTGGGGGGGGAGAAACCTCACCAAAATGTTAAGTATTTAAGTGCATATAAACAGGCTTCTATAGTATAGGACATTTTACACATGAGGGACTGTCACTCCCAATTCATTCTGGAAGCTGCAGGACAGTGGCCATACTGCGTGCCTCCTGCTCCGGGCCAAGGCTGACCCCTTCAGTCCAGGATCACCTCACACCTTCTTCACCTATTTTACTTCCAGGCTTTAATTACTAAACAAATAGAAATAATGAGTGTAGCTTACACCCAAACTGAGGGACACAGACAATTAAAAATAAATCAGGCATCTTGGAAAAAGTCATTTGCAGAAACAGTAGTGTCCACAGCATGAAATATGGGGGAAATATAGTAGAGCAAAATTAATTTAATAAACATTGAACCTCGTTCCTTTTAAAGGAGAGAATACTATAAAATACTTCATTAGGCAACGTCTCCACAGGAACAAAAGGACTTCTTTTAAAAAGAACTTTGTAAATTAGATCAATGAAACAAGAAAAGAAGGGGAAGGTAACAGCCCTTGCCAGAGCTGACAGCTTTACGAACAGGGAAGGCTGGCTCAATACAGGAGCAGATGGTCAGCATTCTCAGGACACCCTTCATCATTCTCACCCAGTAGCCCACCAGGATCGAAGCACTCAAGACCTGACATACGATGTTAGTCTCGGGAATCCTGACACAGAGATCCAAACCAATTCAAGATCCCAACACAGCCTAACTTGTACCAATTCCCACCTGATACTACGGTTTGCTCTGGGTAAGAGAGCAGAGAAGTCACTGAAGAGAGGGTCTGCTCTCTTCCCAAAGGATCCCAGGCTCTGGCCTGGCACTGGGGGACCAGCTGAGCCTGCAAGACACCTACTAAGGGATGCCATGGCCTTTGGTGGGTGCCCTGTTGAGTTGTTGCTTTTTTTTTTTTTTTTTTTTTTTTTTTTTTTTTTTTTTTTTTTTTTTTTTTTTTTTTTTTTTGAGACTAGGCCTTACTATTTTTGCCCATGAAACTGCAGGCTCATGTTGCCTGGGGTACCACGGACTCAAGCAATCCCCAGCCTCAGTTTCCCAGGTTGCTGGGATTACAGGCATGCGCCACCACGTCCAGTTATTTTTGGGGACTAGGTCTCGTTGTGTTGCCCCGATTGGAACTTGAACAGCGATCCTTAGCCCCAGCCGCTTCATAGGCTGAAGCTTATAGGCACGAGCCACTGTGCCCAGCTCCATGTTGACTTCTTTTCTCTCCATTTGCTTATCCTACCTGGCTTTTTTTTCCCCCAGGTATCCAGCTCTGCTTGAGGCTCCACTCACAATCCCAGATTGGCACCTTGGGTAGTTTATATAAATCCAGACATTCCAGACATGAGTGTTGGTTATTCAGAGGGGGCATGTGAACTGGGCTATCCATCAAAACAAATCTCAGAATTCTTCTGGAATGTTTATACAGAAACAATCTCATCATCAGGACTGTACGTATGCAGGCAGGGTGGACATTGGCCTGCCCTTCCAGCCCAGAATAGAATACTGGGAGTCTAGAATTACGGGCACTAGTGGGACTACAAGGAGAGATGCGAATCCAGGGACAAAGTCAACACACAGAGATGGGCCCAGAGGGAACCGTGTGGACACAGAGTGCCCTGAGCATGCCATTCCTGAAGCCATGGCTTTGCAGTCTATGCTGGTAGGAACAAATCCTACTTGTCTTATAGGCTGGCTGGCATTTTCTGTTGTTTGATGTTTGCAAGCTAAGGGTTCTCACATGCAGCACGCCAAAGTATGAAGACATGAAGGGAAAAAAGAGAAAGGGAAGGGGAGTTAAGAGAGAAGAAAGGAAAACCAAAATAAGAAAAAAGATGTAGCAAAATAAGAGAACCACAGGACAGTTGGGGCTGTATGGAGTGTATGCCCATCTCTCTTCTTTTACAAACAAGAAAACTGAGTCTACCAGAGGGTCCACCTGCTCAGACACTCAATTCCTTCTCCCAAGTCTTGAATGTAGGAAGAAGGCTTTATAACTAAAGTAGCTCTTGCTCTTTAAAGAAAATGTGGCATATGCATGGAAAAAAGGGCATAATGTCTCTAGCCAGTATAACCACTATTTGCATTTTGCCAATTTAGCTGTCAGGTTTTATTCCCTATACTTAAGGATAATTTTTAGAATTGTAAACACTTTTTATATAATTATATTCTTTAATTTCTTTTAACATCATTTCATAAAAATATTTTTGTATATCCTTAAGACATCATTTTAGGAAACTAATGTTCAGTAAAATGATACATCTTAATTTATTTAATCCTTCCCCTTCTATTAGACATAATGATTTTTCCTAGCTTTTGAACATATTTTTAAAACCTTTCAATAAAAAGTTGTTTGCACAGAATGTTTCTACTTGAGATTATTTAGTTAGACTATACTCCCAGAAGTGAAATCTCAGGGTAAAGGGCAGAAATTAGAATTGCCAAATTTAGCACCTAAAACTGCAGGAAGTTCAGTTAAATTTTAATTTCAAATTGTTTGTTGTTATCTGAAATTCAAATTTAACTGGGAATGCTGTATATTATTTGGCAATCCTAGTAGGAATATTTTAAAGGTTTGCAAATATGTTTCCAATGTCCTTTCTATAGTAACATATTTCCTCAGAGAGTTCCTCTAAGAAAAGAAGAGCAATGAGAGAAAAATATCTCACATTTTGTTTTGTGCCATGCACTGTTTAAACATCTTACAAACCAGTACATCAGCCTCACGTTGACCTCAAAGACAAGTAATCATCTGTAGATAAGAAGACAGGCAAGGTAACTAAAATGGACAAGATTATCTAACTAGGATATGGAGCACTAGTATTTACCCCGACAGCCTGAGCACCACAGGGCCCCCCAGGAGCCAGGAATAATTAAGGAGATTGGGGTGGGTAATTGTTCTCTTCCAGAGAATAGCAGCCTTTGTTGGACTTCTTGCCTGGGTCTACCTCAAAGTCAAACAACCATTTGAATAGCTCCCTCCACCTCCATGGACACAAGATTGTGTGTCCATATGGTAAACATTTACCATATGTTTATGAGGGATTTTGCAAAAAAAAAAAGCAAAGAGTTTATATTATATATAGTGTGTAAACAGTTTATGAAACTATTATTTTAATAATTTTACAAGATTTACCAGCTGAAGTAGTATCTATCAAGCACACTTTCTTCTATGTACATTAGCAGCTGATTACTTTTTAAATGCAAAATATTTGTATTTAGCACCATACCTAGATAAATTACTCAAAACTGTGAGATGCCATTATAGCTAATAGAGTATGACACAAAGACATGGAAAGATATTCCATTCTCATGTATTGAAAACCCAAAATTGTTAAAATGTTATCTCATTCAAAACAATACAGAGACTTAGTATAATCCCCATCAAAGTTTCAATGGCATTCTTCAAAGAAATAGAGCAAACATTATAGAAATTTATATAGAACACAAATAGCCAAAACAATATTAGCAAAAAATAAGAAAGGACGTATCACACTACCTGAACTTTAAGGTATACTACAAAGTTATGGTAATCAGAACAGTATGCCATTGGAATTAAAAAAAAAATAGACACAGAGGTTACTGCAATAGAATTGAGAGCCTAGAAATAAACCCTCGCTTATGTGAGTAGCTTATGACAAGGCATAATAGTGTGCAATGGAAAAAGGAAAATCACTTCAATAAATAGTATTGGGAAAGCAGGACAGTTATATAGAAAAGAATGAAGATAAAATCACACTTTCATACCACATACCCATACACACAAATTAACTGTAGAGTAGATTAAAGACTTGGATATAAGATCTGAAACTAAAATACACATAGAAGAAAACAAAAGCAAAACATTCCATAGCATTTTCTTTGGGAACTTGATTATAATGACAGGGAAACAAAAGCAAAATTAACAAATGGGACTACACTACATCAAGCTAAAAGTTCCTGTCATTTAAAGAGATAGAACAAAAATTAAATTCGTATGGAATAACAAAAGACCCCGTATATCAAAAAGCCTCCTGACCAGAAAAAAAGAAAATGGAGGTATCACAATTCCAAACTTCAAACTATACTACAAAGCCATAATACTTAAAACAGCTTGGTATTGGTACAAAAACAGACAATCAGACCAATGGAACAGAATTGAGAGTCCTGAAATAAAACCACACATA
>PVHY01032782.1:0-11586 GCA_004024945.1 Uropsilus gracilis
ACCATTTGGTTTCTGTCTTTTTCTTTATGACCTGTTTCTGCTAATATGATTTCTTCTAACTATATCCATGTTGTTATAAATTCGTTGAATTTGTCATTTTTAATTGATGAGTAATATTCCATTGTGTATATATGCCACATTTTTTTTCATCCAGTCATCTGTTTTGGGGCATATAGGTTGCTTCCATGACCTTGCAATTATAAATTGTGCTGCAATAAACATCCGAGCACAGGTGTCCCATTGAGGTCTCTTTTGGGTAAATTTCCAAGAGAGCAATTGCTGGGTCAAATGGTAGTTCCATTTTCATTAACTTGAGTGTCCTCCACACAGCTTTCCATAGTGGTTGGACTAGTTTACTTTCCCACCAGCAGTGTAGTAGTGTTCCTTTCTCTCCACATCCTTGCCAGTAATTCTTGTGTCCATTCTTTGGATGTGGGCCATTCTTACTGGTGTAAGGTGGTATCTCATTGTGGTTTTGATTTGCATTTCCCTTATTACTAGTGACGTTGAGCAATTTTTCATGTGTCTGTTGGCCATTTGTATTTCCTCTTTGGAGAAGTGTCTTTTTAGTTCTTCTCCCCATTTTTTGATTGGGCTTTTTGATTTGCTTTTGTTTAGTCGTGTGAGTAGGATTAGCAGTGTTTCACACATCTTCTCTTCTCTATTTCCTCATGACAATTATATAGAATTAGCCTTATTTTCCCAAACTTCCCTGTTGACAGCATTATCTTCCAAATAAATTTATATCCCCTGAGGAATACATTACTCTTGGATACTAAAAGTTCTAAGTCAGCAGAATCGAAAATTTCAGAAACAAGAAGCAAAATTTTATAAGTTGACCATTTTGTATTTTATTGGTATAATGGTATGAGATATCCTTACCAAGTTTGTTTTTCTTTTTCAGATTCTATGCATTCTATCTATAGGAATATGTTTGTTAGGTTTATCTACCTACCTCTTTCTCATATGTCCTTGACTCCAATTCTCTAGTCTTGTATTTTTCAACCCTTTGCTATTAACTGTTGCCCAGGAATCAAAATACAGCAAGTCCTAACTTAGCATCTGATAGGTACTTAGAAACTGCAACTTTAAACTAAATGACATAATGAAAGCTGGTTCTCAAATATCACTAGCATCATTTTATTTAAGATAGGTCTGGGTTTTTTTCCCCACTAATATTACATTGAAAGGATATTGGATGAAATGGTATTATTAGGGGATATACTGTCTATGCACATATTCTGTTATCTTTCATTCGAGGCAAGTAGACCATGTAGCACTGTATGTTCTGCCCACTAGAAGGAGTTCCTTTCTCCTATCTTTTATTAGTACTCCAGAGCAAAGCTGTAATACTTCCACAGTCCATTTCCAGCTCATACCACACTATCATAAGAAACCATCCATAATCAGACTTCAAACATTTTTCTTTCTCAGGTTATATGGAACTTCCCATGAAGTCCTGGAGGTAAGGTGAAGAAAGATTAGAATACAAAGCAAGAATTTGCATAGGTCTATTTCCACTAGCTAATGGAGAGCTGCTGAATAAGCCTTAATTTATAATTTGGTGAATAGACATCACTCAGTTCAGTAGAAGTGGTTCAGTTTGCACAGGTATTTGGGAACCTTATGATTATATATCCAGTGTCTACTAGTGTAATGGCATATCAAGAACTGTTTCTCAAAAGGATAATAGCTACTTGCCAAAGAGAGTGTAATATATGTGTGTGCATTCACACTCAGAAATTGGAAAAATAGACACAGCATGGACCTACAAAAAATACCCTGAGGAGGAAGACATGAACAAAAACTCCATTTACTAACGGAACTCATATTAGTGAGTAGGTCCTATGGGTTAGTGTTATTAATAACCAGTATCAATGATGACCAAAACATGAAATCTTTCTCTACCCCATACATTACTACCTTGCTATCAGCAGTGAAAGGAGATTTTACAATATGTTCTTTTTATCCAAAGGTAGTCTTTTTTGAAGAATACTGATCACTAGATGACTAAAATTTGGATTTAATGGTGGCCCAAAATGAATAAGGATGCCAGAAATCCAATGTTACAATAAGTAAGGTAGAATCCAAAGTTATGGGGAGAGTAAACAATAAGTCCCTCATACTCAAGGGACTCTGAATCTATATACTTATATCTGGGATTTGGGTAGAAGACCATAATAATCATGATGTCTCACATCAGATATCTGTTCACAGATACAATTCAGTGAGTGATCCATCTATTTAATTCCTAGGCCCCCAAGATCAATAAGTCACCACTAAAAGTTTCCACTTCTACCTATTGTAACTTTGATCAGTCATTCTGGCATGGTTATGCCAAAATTGGCTGCTGCTAAGTAAAATTTTATCATTCCTATTGAAGTAGGAATTCTGTTTGAATGGCAGACAGTTCTGTCTTCACTTTCAATCTGTAGAGGATAGTCATGGCTGTCCCTCACAAAGGTCTTCATCAATGGCCTGGGTCCCCTTGAGAGACATGAGGTAGTTGAGTGGATCACATTTTTAGTATATCCTAATATTCTTAATTCCTTCAAATTTGAATTTGTTTTTCATGATTTCAGATTTTCTGGCATCTCAATTACATTTAATCTAAGACATCAGTAAGCCTAGGATTCTGTCAACCATCAGACCAAATAAAAACATCATCAGGAGCTCAAGATACCAATAAACCCCAAATCTTGGATAGTTGTGCCCAATAAGTTCAGCTTTATCAAAGTCTTAGTCTAGTATTCTCAAAATCCATTCCCTGTACATAATCCCCAGTTTTCTGCTGAGATGGATAGATGATAGTTAGACAGACAGACTAGATAGATAGATAGATGATAGATAGATAGATAGATAGATAGATAGATAGATAGATAGATAGATAGATAGATAGATAGATAGATAGATAGAGAGATAATGTAAGTCACACATTAGTAAAATCATTTAACAATTTAACTCCTTTGGTTTGTAAGTCTTTACCTCTAAGACTTAATTAATACTGTAATTGTTTCCCAGGAATCAACTAGGGATCTAATCCAGCTATTGGTGTAGAAGTAATAAGAATAGTGAGCATGCTACAAGACAATTGTGAAGATTTTGTAAGGGTTCTGTCTCAGGGAAGCTTGGTAAAGGGTCTTCAAATAAGGCAAGATCAACATCAGTCAGGAAGTTGCTTCTGCAAGTACTCAAAACTAGCTGAGGGTCAGCAGAAGCAAGTATGCAAATTTATCCAACTCTAAGTAAATGATACCATTTCAATGACAGAGTCTGTTTTTCAAAGGCAATGTTTTCAATTTTGTGAAAGATAAATGAGAAAACTGTAAATTCAACCTACCTTATAATTCAACAACCTGCAGCATCAAACTTTCCACCCGATTTCCATCTAAATTAGTCTGGAGGTTAAAAAAAGATAAGAGATTCGCTAAGGAAAGTTTTGGAAAACCCTTGATTCTCAGGCAGTTCCTAGAACTGAGATTTTAAAATATTGAACTTATCATTTTTTCTTTTAGCTCACCTGCACAATTTAAAAAGAAAAAAAAAGGAAAGAAAAAAATCAAACCACTCCCAAGTCTATTTTCTTTCTCATGGCCCTCATAGGGTCAGCATAGCAGTCATTCTTTCCAACCCTTGCCTACAATAGACATGTTCAGATGTCGCAGATGATCAGAGACAATTTATATAAGTGCTTACTTTGTGCTGTAGTTGCCTTTTAAAAGCAATCAAGTCCTTTGTTTGATATTTTATTGCCCATAACCACTTCTGACATTAATTATCACTCAGGTCTCAGTTGCACACAACAGAATCCACTTTAACTGATTTAAGCAGAAAGCATTTATTATTATATAAATATACATGCTTCCATAAATTTAGAAGACTTGGAAAAGCAGGTTAATCTCCAAAGATCAGCTCCTCATTCTTATAATCCTCTGCCTCTACTATGCTTAGGAAGTCCATCACCTCTACAGGAAGGTAACCAACTAGAAGTTCATTTGCTCTTTGCTGACTGTAAAAGTATTCTAGCTCTGACATGATTTGGACCACTGTCAGCCTGTGGCAAGAAGCAGTCCATCCATTGCATATGTTGGTTTCTAAACTATATCACTTTCCCACAACCTGTGTCTCAATGCTGTATCTTTTCTACTTATGTTCATTTTTAATCAAACTGTCATGCAAAAGCATCTGATTGGTGAAATTTTTAAAAATACCTGAAACTCTGACTTCTGGATGTTTTGAAATAAAGTTTTACCATAATGGGAAGGACTTAGGAAGGATGTTGAGTTAGCGATTATTGCTTGTATTCACCTTTTCTCTGGTATCAATAATACTTCAGAATCACAAAACATAGGCCTAGAAAAACATCATGATATGTTTTTTATTTGCCTCATGAATGTTGAGAAGACAGGAAAATCTACAAGGTATAAGCCAGTGAGTCACATATATCACACAAACTATACTGAAAGGGAAATTTGATTCACAGGACTACAAAAACCCAGGGTTTTTTTTTTTTTTTACAGTTTTATTAAGGTATAATTGTGATGTAATATATTGTATGTATCCAAAGTGTACAATAAAATGAGTTGTGAACATGTATCCACCCATGAAAATATTAACATATGAAAACAATAAACATATCTTTCAGAGTCAAAGATTTCTCATATCCTTGTGGTAGATCTTTACAATTGAACATCAAATCAAAGTTGTCTATTCATTCTTAACTAGGATACAACTTATAACCCTTTCTTTTTTTCTCTCTCTCTCTCTTTGCAGTTTTTCATTTTTTTTAATTTTAATTTTTTTCTAAATTCTTTTATATTCTTACATAGGTAAGAATATACCTATGTAAGAATTACTGGGATGCCTTCCCTCCTCCACCCCCCACACCCTTGTGTTCGCTCAGTCTCCACTCTCATTGTTCTTTTTAGGTTTATGTTGGGTTCGTTGGTCCTTTGGTCTCTTTCTCTGAGACTGTGTCCATTTGCTTAGCTTTGTATTAGGCAGCCAGTCCATGCTCATTTGAGGTCTATCAGTGTCTTCTAGTTCCCGGCTCCAGTATGATCTCCTTGCCATTCCACTGCCTCTGCACCCCCTTTCAGTGACCTCTAGCTTTAGGGATCCTTTCTCCTAGCCATTGTCAGTGAGGAGGTTTCTCGATGAGGGAGGCATCCACTGATGGACCTTGCAGGTCATCTCCTCTCCGTCCGTTTGCAGATTTGCTGTGGCGCCAGTGCCCTGACTCTGTAGGCCTCCTCTCCCAAGGCTTGGGGGGTAGCCATGTTTCCTTGGATGGCAAATTCCACGTGGGGTTTTGATTCATCAGCTTCCGGTGAAGCCATAGATGTAGGTCTGATAGGTCTCTACCACAGTTGTTTCTCCATTCCAGCGTCTACTATCTTTCTGAATGATCCTTGTTCTGTGTCCCACACGCGTGTAAGTGCAGGCAGTTTTCTGGCACCTCGTCTGTTCTATGTCGCTGTGTGCATGTTTATGCTATTAGTCCTCCTGTGAGCTAAGTGGAGCGAGGGTGAAGCAGCAAAGGTGTCATTCACCCCCATGCGCACCCCCCACCCCCACCCCCCGCTATTCCTGGACCAAGGATGGTCCAGTCTTGCCCATGCTGGTCAGGTTCGGGGGTCCCAGCGAGCCCCTGCGTCCCCCTTACCCACAAGGTCGATGGCAGAGGGGCCCAGTGGGTTCTGTATGGTTGCTGAGTGGGTACAGCCGCTGGCCTAGGTTCGCCAGCAGCTGTGGATGCCTGCGATCAGGGCAGGCGCAGATCCCACGTGCCAAGCTGATCGAGCTTCTCAGACCAGTTCCTAGGCCCCACCTACTGCTGGGACGTCAGTAGGAGGCGCCTAGTACCGAAGGAGGTGAAGGCAGCCACCGTGGTAATGGAGGCTACCTTGCAGGGCTTTAACGCCCCCTTGTCGTGCGCCCCAGGCAGGTCCGGGGGTCATGGCCGGCCCCTGTGTCCCCCTTGCCCGTCAGGTCGACAGCAGAGGGGCTCAGTGGTTAAAACCCTTTCTTAACAGAGCAATATACATTCTCAAATTCAAAAACCTGAACTTCAGCACAAAAGTTTGAATCCATTCAGAGATAATAAAAAAAAAAAAAAAATCTGAATATATTGGAACACAGCACTAGTCCTCTCTTTACCAATCACAAAAATCAATTATTTGTCCAGGTGGACAGATAATATAAACTTTTGGCCCTTAAATGTGTATAATAGAATATGTATAGTTAGTACCAGAGCTGCCTGTATAAGTCTGTATCTGTGTAGGAAAAAACATGAGAATGTGGACTATTGACAGTGATGTCTATCAGCAACTATGATTGCAGACTGTACAACACAGGTACAATTTGCAGCCAATGAGATACAAAGAGGGTAATAAATGACAGATGAGAGTAATGAAAAAACAGGTTTATCTTTACTAAAACAAACCCAAAATGTTTCTGGCTTTAAGTATATGAGAAAGAATGCCAGTGCAGTAAGCTGTTCTACTCAAAGAGTAACATAACACTAAACACTACCAAGGGAACAATAGAGCACATTTCAAATATATTGCCCCCAAATTCTAGTATTTAGAAATTTGACATAAACATAAATAGGAGGGGAACGACTATGGGGGAAAAAAAATTGAAAGCAGTGACTTCATAAGTTTCAGAATAACAAGGAGGGTTTTTTAAAACACAGGCTACTGTGTGGCCAACCTGAAGAGTCTGGTTCAAGACATTTGGAATAGGATCCAAAAAATCTGCATTTCTAATAAATTCCCAAATGTAGATACTGTTGCTGGCATATGTATCACACTATAAGAGTACTGACTGATCCCTTGTGTAAATGACTTTTAAGGAATGGCAAAGAAATTGGCACAGAACAAAAAAGATAAATTCAGAAAGTCAGATATGTGTGAAGACTAAAATCCATCGAGGTAAAAACTCAGAAAATTCTGTCAGATATAAGTCATCAAGAATTTGCAGATGTTTTAGAAAAAAATTCCCATAGGACATGGAATAGGAAATTATATAAATCTAATTTACTTCTGATAAAAAAAAACTGACATCTGAGTTATAAAACATAACCTTGAAACAAGAATTTTTTTTTAAAA
Source organism: Uropsilus gracilis (assembly GCA_004024945.1). Taxonomy (NCBI): domain Eukaryota; kingdom Metazoa; phylum Chordata; class Mammalia; order Eulipotyphla; family Talpidae; genus Uropsilus; species Uropsilus gracilis. The sequence continues at coordinate 7,113 of PVHY01032782.1, forward strand.
AATGGATAATTTTGACTGTATACAAATTTAAAACTTTTAGAAGGCTAATAGTTACCATAAATCCATTTAAACAATAAATAACAACAAATTAAAAGTTGCAAATAATTATTTCTAACATACAAAAAATAGGAAAGTAAAAATTACTGAATAACACAAAGACAATCACATGGACATATCACAACAAATAAACTTGCTCTTACATATGAAATTAGATATTTGTGTGTTTTAACTATAACCAAAGGCATAAAATACTTCAAAATATCATTATTTACCCACTAGATTAAAAACAATTTTAAAAATGGACAATATCTAGACTTGGCAGGAGTTAGGGAAACAATCTCAGTTAGTTTAGTTTAGAAATATTAAGCAATTCCACTTCACTTCCTCTCCAAAGAAGATAATGTCACTTGTAATTTCAAATTAGCAAGTGAAAAAGAAAACTCTTATACCCTAAACAAAATTCATCAATATTCCAACATTTCCCCACTTAATAAAGTGGCACCTCCCAGTATCTAACGGCTCCAAACACCTGTTTTAAACAGATGGTTTCTCTCCTGCTTGAAATATTTCCAAAAAGCTTTCCAATAATTTTCCATTATATTTAGAAGAATTAAAATCCTCACCTAGGTCTGCACCCCTGGCTATCTCTTTGACTTAATCTTCTAGCACTGTCCTTATTCTCCATGCTCTGAATCTCATTACTGAGTTTCCCTGGAATGTTGAGGTCCTTCAAACTGGAAAATCATTGTATTTGTTGATTCTAACATCCTTTCTGCCCAGAAAAATCATCGCCTACATATTAATTTGGCTCACTTTGCATTCCTTTTATATCTCTGTTCAGTGCTTTGCCTATAAAAATCCTTTCAGACTACCCTACTTAAAACAGCTTGTACAAGACAATTCCACCACAAACACTTAATGAATGGCAGCTGGGGTAAATGAGCGGTTCCCTTGTTCCTTCACCTAAAGCCAGCACATCTTCACACTTAAACTACTCAAAAGTGTTTAGAACTTGGGGAGAGGAGGGTATCCATTGGAATAAAATTAACTCCAAATCATAGCTTTTGAGGAATAAACAATCAACCTTGGCCTAGCTGCCCATTCTTACTCTCTTCTTACTCACTCTCTCGACTTCTGATGTTCTGACAAAATCCCACTTTCTTAGAAAGGCCTCTCTTAATTGCAGTCACTCATATTTCCTTCCCTTGTCATTCCAGTACAATTATATACACTGGCTTTTTATTCAAGTATATTTTACTATTTAAAACTATCTTGCTTACTTATTTGTTTGACCACCTCTTTATGATAGTTCCATAAAAGTAGAAGTTTTAGGCATCTTATTCACTGTACTATGTCAACAGGGACTAGAATAAATCTAGGGTAGAGAAAATACCTTATAAAAATTTATTGAGTGAATCATTACAGTGATACATACACATTTGTGACTTTGAGTCAATTTTACTTATAAAAGCTCAAAACTGGAAATAATTTAAAATTAATCAATGGAGAATTAAAGTATCCAAACACTGGAATATTTTTCAACCTTTAATAATGATAATACAAATATATATTTATTAATATGAAATAATGACCACAATATGTTAATGAATGAAAAAGTTTATATGTATTTGACCAAATTTAACTATAACGCTAGCATTTGTGACTGCATAGTTAGATATCAAGTAAAACATTTACCAAAATGCTAGCAAGTATTTCCTGTGAATGACAGGATTTAACATACTTCTTACTTTATTTTTCTTTGTAGTTTAAGTTGGTTTGTTTATAATGAACTTGTATCATTTATAATCAGCTATTTTTATTTTAAGGGATAAACAAGCACAGGTGTTCTTTTTTGTTATATACAACACAATTCTAATCTTCTTGCTTTAGAAAAAAAACTGAGTGAGTTTGATTTTTAGATAAAAACAATAGAGGAAATTTCTAAAACATACCATTTTTCATGTGAAACTGTATTGGCTTTGAAATTATACAATCAATAGACTGTTTATATGCATTCTTCCTTCCTAGTACGAATTAACTGAAAAGTTGCACAGAACATTTCATACTAATACATTTTTTCTCTTGCTATTATTATATGAAATAATTAAGAATGAGGACTTATCACCAATTTTGAGGGGTTTTTTTTTTATTAAATGTACATCATACATATTGGAGTACACTCCAAATCACATGTTAGAGAAAACTACGCTGAGTCACTAGTCTTCTCATCCAGGACTGCAGTATAGTCTGAACTCAAAGGGTTTTTTTCTCACAGTTGTTAAGCCAGAAAAATTCATGTCAGAATTCACCAAAAAAAGACATAAAGTCATCAAAAACTGATTCCATTCAAGCATCCAATAATAACCATGTAATTAAAGGAGCATTAAAGAAAATCTCGGTAAATTCAAATAAAACCATTCTCGTAAAAAGGTATTTGTGCATCTACACCATCATATATGGGGTTGTCTGTTCATCATAGCAGAATCACAGCAATTCCCATAAATCATACTGACACATTTTGTTCTAGTCCAGCTTGCAAGATAGCTGCCTTCACGACATCCCCAAATCACAAAACGAATGGCAAGATGTAGTCAAATTACTTTTCTGACAAACAAAACAGAAAAAAGAAAACTTGCAAGGATGAATTCATATGAGATTGAAACGTGCCTAGAAGACCAAGAACTGAGACATCACAGTGATTCCTGTGGGCACCATGATATGCCAAAATTGTTTTATGACACTTAGCCATAATTGCAGCTAACCACACTGCTGGGGCCTTTTCTTGGCAGGATCAGTGCCCATGAATATGCGTGTGTATTTGTATGTGTATAAATTAATTTCCTTATGAAGATACGATTGCTCCACCTGTTATATTCTATCTACATCTTAAATTTCCATCAAGTGTCGCCAATTAGTTCACAAAACAGAAGTGAAGAGTGAAAATTGAGGTACAAAATGTCTGATTTGTGGGTGAAATTGGTTATGCCCAGTGATTTTTGTGGCTGCTTTAAATATTGTTATTAAATTGATTAAATAATTAAAATTGCTACAGACATGTCAGATGAAATTTCACATCAAATTTCAACTCTCGTTTCAGAAATGTCGCGTCTTTTCTAATGCTCTGGGAATCTTTACTTTTCTGAAACGTCACCTGAGGTTTTTGCCATCACACAGAGGCTGTAATGGGGGGGTGGAAGGAGTTATCTGCTAGGAATTAGAAGTACTGGATTTTGTATTATAAGCAACACGACCCTGAGCAAGAAAGCCACCTCTCTGAGACATTTCTGTCACATCTTAGAAATGGAAATAAGATTTGTTCTGCCCATCTCATAGGATTTTTAAAGATTAAATAAAGTAAACCATGTCATTGGAAATGCAGTTTGAAAACTGCAAAGTGCAAAACAAATTCAATAAGATTGTTATTTAAGAGAAGTCACTGTATCAGGAGCTAGTTTGAAGTAACCATGAAAGAGCTATTCAGCGCAATTGATGTCACTCCACATCTATTGAGTATCTGCTTTGGAAAGTATTTCAGGTGTTCCAAGAAGAATACAATACTGCCTCCTTCAACAAGTTACACTCTAGTGAAGACTACATTACACAAGTAAGGACATGGCAGTGAATATGTGCCAAGTGACAGCAGTTAATGCATAGCATTGGGAGATGGAAATTGAAAGATTTCACCATAATCTTCAGTGTTGGGTGAGAACTTGAGCCTTTAATAGACAGAAGTTTTCTTTTTTCCCTTTTTTTAATGGTTTTTGGGTTTGGGGTCTAAGATATTAGACTAGTTAAATATTCATAGTTTGTCCCTGCTCTAAGTTCAAAGCTAAGTAATAAAAGATGCTGTTAATCAAAAAGATGCATAATTTTTAAATCAACTTCATTGCAGAAGATTAAAGTATCAAGTGTAATTTGCAGGATCCTCATTAGCAACCCCCCTTAAGTAAACAGCGCTCAGCTCACCCAGATTTGGACAACTGCAAGCCTCCCCGGGAGTAGTAAGGCAGAATACAACTTGTCCATCCTGAGATTAAATCACTCCATAAATGAGAGTTGCCCAGAAAGAGCTAAACTGAATCTGCTCGAGTCTTCTCCAAAATTCCTTAATCGTACCATCTTCCATGAGGAAGAGAGGTCGAGGCAGACCAAATAAGAGAGAAGGTTATCCTATAAAAATAAATCATGGAAACTTAAATCCAGACAAGTAATGATTCCTTACTAGTATTAGAATGAGGTAAAACAATGGCTTTATCTTTTCCCGAATGAGTTGTCATGTAAATAACCCAATCTTCTCCATTAAATTTGAAAGCCACTCTTATACATGTCAAATTTTCCAACTATTCAAATCAATTCCAACCTTTTCCTCCTACACCACTGATTTGGTCCTACCTCATTTAAAATACATCTGTATCTGGAAAGGTTAGCATCCCATGATATTACATTATGCCTTGGAAGATAATTAGGAGTAACA
>PVHY01032783.1:0-11623 GCA_004024945.1 Uropsilus gracilis
AGTACAGACCAAGTAAAATGTACATATTTGCATGGCACAATCTGGAATTTCAGTCCTGTAGAATTTTAGCAGTGTATGGACTTATAACCAAAGTCTCATTCTGATCAAGTACATCTATAGTCAATCAGCTTCCTGGCATGTGACCTGAAGGTCATGGGAAGAGTTGGCAGTTTTCTTGTGGTTTGAATGTTATGTTGGACCACACAGTACCTTTTCACCCCAGACCATTAATCTTAGATTTCAGGCTTTAATTTTAGAAATTACAAACTTTCGGTAGATGAGGAAAGTAGAAAACTGATTCTTATTAATGCTGCATATAGTCTGCTGGGAATAAGTGGAGCACAGCCATTCAGTTTTTTGCTTTTTCTAGTCAACCATAGTAGAGAACCCCTATCCAGGTCTCCTTCTAAATCCCTGAAAAACAGATGCAACTTAAACAGCATTTAAATGCTTGTGGTATACAGACCTTAATCTCTATATCACACAAATTATCATTTTTCTATTACTATGGCAATTATGTTCTATTTCTTTCAAGTCACATTTCACTTAGATAAACACACAATTCCTTTATAACTGTAAAACAAAAATTTTATTTTTTTATAACAATAACTAGCTTTCAGTTGGACAGATTATCTCAAATCTGTTGATAGCTACATAGAAAATACTAAAATTTTATTTAAAAAAAAAAAATCTCCTAACTAGGATATAGGAGACCATCCCCATTTGTTACTTCTATTATTGTATCCAAATTTCAAGTGGTCTTAAAGTTTTAAAACTTGTAATATTTGTCATGTTGATATCTTGTTGTATCCTAATTTGCATACTGATATCTTGTGGTATCCTAATTTTCTTTTATTTGTACGTTCTAAGCCTGAAATAAATTCTATAGTTTTAAAAAAATAAATAAATAATAGAAAATACTAAAATTTTTAAATTCTGTCTTATTTAGAATAGCTCTTTTCCAACCTTAATGTACTTAAGGATGACCTGCAGGACCTGTTAAAACAGATTTTTTGGGCAAATTCTCAGAGAGTCTGTAAATCTGGATGGTGTTCAAGAGTTTTTATTTCCATTAAGCTCCCGGAAGATGTAACTACTGCTAGTTCTGTCCTGGGACAAGATATGCAGTAACAGTTATTTAGGGTTACCTCTTTCTTGTCCTGGTGTATGACCAGCAAAAGATTATTTTTAGTTAATAATAACTAAAATGTTTTTTTGAGTTTTGGGAGCAATATTACACAGAAGTCATTTTAAGGCTATAAACTATACATAACTGATTCACACTTCCACATGTGAATCTATATGGTGATATGGCAATAAATAGTTTTGGGGAGATAGATCCTGGAAATCAAGATACTTAAAAGAAATTATGATTAAAAAAATTGTAAAAATTTATTAGTACCACCTTGATATGCTGCTGAATTTCTGAAATCTAGAACAATACTATAATCATAATCCTTATAAAAAGTTGCCACCCTTTCTTGATATACACTTTCCTTAACCCTAGAAGACATTCTGGAAGGTCTCTGGTGAGGGTTTAAAAATGATAAGCCAATAATAAGTCAATAACAGAAAGAAAGATTTCAGGATATTTCAATAAGGTCACTGACACTAGGTTCCAAACTCAACAATATCACTAATAACTGTAACTGACAGCTATATGCAGGGTTTGGGAAAATTTTCCAATACAGTAACTTTGCAAAGGCCAGGGAACTTAACAATTGCACCATCATCTATTTATATAAATATGACATCCCATGTTAATTTTACAATAAAAACATGACAAATATAAATTCACAAATTAATTCCCAAAATCAGCATAGTGGTTATATTTTCATCTTTTTAGTCAACAACACTGGCAATTTCTGAGAATGCAGGGATATATTTATATTTTCCCACAATTAGTACTCTAAAGTTTTATGCTAATGATGGAACAAGTCTCTTTGCTGTGTTAACACATGCTACTGAGATAACTACAACCATGTTAACTACAGAATATACATTTTGCCAAACTGAAGCCTGAGTGTCTGTACTTATCCTAGCTTTAGAGCATGAAGTGCCAGAACTGAATTATGCCTAATTATAATTTCTTCTTGATTTGTTTTAAAATTCTTTAAATCAACAACTTCCAAGAGTCTTCTATGTCCCAGATACCACATGAGATATTTTACATCTTATATCCTTTACATGGTAAGAGTCTAGATCTCGTTATTTGCTTTGGAAATATTACAATGTGATCTATTGAAGCTAAGTCCACAGAAGAGCTCAGGAAAAATTCCCAGCTTAAAACAATCAATGCTTTTTTGTGAACAAGCGTAGTGCTGCTGCATAAGTAATAAGTGATGCAGTCAGATAACTTATAGCTACACAGGGCTAAATAAGACCCTTTCTACACCTCAATTCCTGTAACACGCTATAAAATAAACATAGACTTGTTAAGAGATTGCAGTTATTTTGTGTCCCAAAAGATATCTAGGACACTAATAAACATACCACTAAGAGCAAATAAACATACCACTGACAGTAAAGGATAAATCCATTAGCGAGCACAAGACATCACATTTGTCCATATTCCTTCACCTCATTCTGGGACACAGAAGACTCTAGAAATTGTTGATTTAAAAAATTTTAAAACAAATCAAGAAGAATGATGAAACACATAAAAGCACATAAAAATTATTAAGGTACTTCTTAGGCTATCAGATTAGGATGAATTCTATGACATAAGTTGGATTCTGTAATTGGGTTCTATGGGTTATTATCTTCTTAAACAGACTATGAAAGCCTGTTTATAAAAACCTGTTCTCTGTAAAACTGGTAACATTTTGCTCAATGACACCTCTGTTCTACAAATTAACATCAAGAGATGGGTATTTTCTGCTTGTGTACTATATATTGTACACAAGCACTACATGATTAATTTGCATGTGAAAACAAATCTAAAGCTATGCATCTATACTGAGGTCTCATTAATAAAATCTTACAAAAAAGAGCTGCCAAATACAGTAACAACAATTAGGAACACAATAATAGATTAAGTATAAAAGATAGGTTAAATATAGTACTCAAAACCAGAAAATAATTCTGTAAAATTGTTGTACGATTAAGGTAACAAACAACCTAAGGAATTCATGCTCTGTTTTCAAAACCAAAACATTCCATGCAGGAAACCACCACCACCAGCTACAAAAATCTGGACTCTATTAGGAAGAAGTTCTCTATTCTGCCTTATACTTCATTTACAAATGGATATATTCTGACATAAGGTGAAAGAAATGGGAAATATTTGCAAAATATGTGGGTAAAGAATGTGGCAATCAGAAAATTTTCTGCTATTGGTGTTAATTCTAAAAAATCTGACATAGTAAAAATAAGCCTATCAAATGGGAATATTTTCCAGACCCAGCTGTTCGCAAGTCTTCAGTACACTGTCACTGGAGTCTAAGGAGTCAATGGGCAATGAGTGAACAATTGTTTGAGTTCAATTAGGGAGTATAATATGTACACTGGATAATTTTATTTCACATGAAATTTTACTATTTTTTTCTTTACAAAAATGAAGGCTATCTTTAGACTGATCAATAACTACTATAAATTTCTGGATTGGTGAAAACTAGAGCAATGAGTCTTTTCATTATCTTTCAGTGGTGATCTCGTGTTTTACAAAAGGAGTATCAGACTACCACTTTTCAATCATGCCTCTCTCTCTCATACACACATACACTTTATGGTACATAAACAGAATGGGCTTGAAAGACTTGAAACTTTTTTCCTCCCTCAAATTTCATTAATTTGTCAGTTATTTACACAACTACATAATCTGGGGATACATCTTTATACTGCCACATGTGCACATGTTTCACCTACCCTCCACAATTCCTGTGCAAATGTCCTATTCTCTTGCATCTCCTATAAACTTTCAGTGTAAATGGAGATGTGTATTCTGAATTCAATATCTACAGCCAAAATAACTTTAAAAATAAATATTGTCCACAAACATCCTAGAAATACTGAGCTTTTCCAAGAAACTGCAAATGCAGAAAAGATACAGAACAGGAAAGTTAGATCACTCAGCTATACATCAAGTCTAGTGGTAGGTACGATGTTTTCACATTAAGAATGAATATGTCAGTAGCCTTTATTATTTTACTAGATTAAAATATTTGAGTTACTGAATATGGACCTTCCATGCCTGGTTTTGCCTCACTAAAACCAGTAGCAAAGAGTTTCTCTTTAAGGAACTTTTTTTAAACAGTGGTTGTTAATATGACATCTCTAGGGTCCACATACAACTTCAATTTTCAAACAAGAATTTCAGGTTCAGAGTGTACAGTTAGAATTTGATGATTATACCAATTCCTCTAAGTGCTGATTAAGAAAACAGATCTGTACCTGTTTTCTTGCTACCCAATGGGAAAAACTGCTTTCACTGGTTAACTACAACTTTCAAAACTGAGTATGTAAGTGAAAATTCAAAGAGGTAACTGCTAATGGAAAAGACTGGAAACTGCTGTTCAAAGATTACTAGAAGTAACAGCGGTATAAACAATGAAAAAAAAATCATGAAAACTAGACACAAACCCGAAGTGGGGACAGGGCGCCTGGCACACTCAGCTTCATCCAACAGGGCCTTAATTTTTGTGTTTGTGTCCAACTTCTCTTATTAGAACTAAAACTCACATAGGATGAACTGTCATTCTTTTTTTTTTAACCCCAACCCTGAATCATCCTTCTTTATAAAGTTTCCTTGTAGTAAGTAGCTAAATCTTGCCTTGAAGTCTTTTATGATAATTAAATTAGAATCTGGTCTAATTCTTACATTTACAACAAGGCCTCAATTCAATCATTTCTGATCTAGTTTCCTCTAATAGTTTCCTTACTGACCTTCCTACATTTATTCTTGCCTCTGCTAGGCCCTTTTCATGGAGCAATGAACATCATGAAAACGTAAGTTTCCCTGCATGCTTAGGAAAAAGCTCCTATGCTTACAGTTGCTGTTAACACCCTAGATAATGTCACCTACTCACCACACTCGCTACATTCCAGCTATGCCGGCTTCTTTTCTGGTACCTCCAAACCGCTCCCCACACAGTAAGGCCTTTGCACACTTGCTAGTCAATTTCCTAGAACAGTCTTCTTTGTTTGCCCAAAACTTTAATTAGTCCTTTAGTTCTCAGCTTTTAAGTGGCCTCGCCAGGACAACTTTGCTTTTATCTGTCATCTATACCCACACAACCTTTGGTATCCTATAATTTCGACATTTCTTTAGCCATACTATATGTACAAGTAAGTATTGATGTATTTAATGTTTTTTTCCAGCCATATACTATAAGCCCTGTGAAGGTGACTATTGTCTGTCTTAATTACTGCTGTTTTCCTGGTGCCAGGTACACAATAGAAAACAAGGTACTGAAGAGAATATAGTTTAGCAATGGGATCTTACACAAAGAATGAAAATAGTCTACCTCACACAAAAACCACAAATCTATCGACAACACATACTATAATATTAAGTCTTTGTAAGAGTTGAACAAATGAAGATGCGGCTGAAGCAAGATTTTCACCATCTTTTTATTTCCAATTACCTTAAAATTTCTTTTTTTAAATTTTTTAAATTTCTTTTTAATTTTTTTATTATTATTTTAAAGTTTATTCCGGTTGACAATTTAGGCCATAGACATGTACATGAAATTTCCATAAAAGGGATGAGTATGTGGGGGGTTAGGAGGGGTGGAGACGGGAGGGAGTGGTCAGGGAGGGAAGGTGGTGTGTGGTCCCCAAAGAATACAAAGATGTGAAACACATATATAAAAAAATAAATAAATTAAGAAAAAAAAAGGGAATCTACAATTTCCATGCTGGGGAGAAGCAGTTCTCCTGCCTGTCTGGCACTATGCAGATGGCTCTCTTTTTCTTTCTCCATTCCCTAATAACCCTGTCCTTTTTTAAAAAAATTTTTAATTTAATTTTTTAAAATTTGCATATATATGTATATTTATGTTACATTAGTCCATTATTGTGTACCCTGGGGCTTTCCCACTTCACTAACATTTGTTAACCATCCTGATCTTTTGTGCTCTTCACCTCCCTCACCTTCTTCCCCCTCCTCCTCTCTCGCTCCATGGTTCAGTCCCATTGGTTGTTTTCATTCTTTCTTATTTTTCCTTATATCCATCATATAAGTGAGACCATCCTGTACTTCTCTTTTTCTTTTTGACTTATTTCTGCTAATATGAGTCTTTCTAGGTTGCAAATACCTTAAAATTTCAACTAGGTTGCTAAGCTGGGGACATGTAGTTACGTTCCTTGAAAATATTCATGGAATTCAGTATGGCAGTTAAGGTTCCTGGATGGAAACAAACTGAGGTTCTCAACCAAAGTCAACCAGCCTTCAAATAAATGAGTCATTACAAGAAATTGTGACTGAAAGGCCACCCAAGAAACAGTAATAAGAAATTCAACCAGTGTTCTTTTGAATTTAGCCAATTCACTCTAATTCAAATAAAACAAATGTTTGACAGACAGGCAAAAAACTAAGTAAAAACTCAGAGGAGAACTGTAAAATAATGATCACCAAAGATGTTATAAGTGTTAAAAGTATTACTATAAAGAAGTTCCTGCATACAGTGGCTATTTTAAAAATCTTTAGAAACCCATTCATCTAAACTACTAACAGCTATCTGAAATCCGGCATAAGTATACAAGATACTGATTCTGTTATCTGAGAATATCAATTCTTTATAAAGAATATGAACGATATTCTGGTTTCTAAGCATCAAAGTCCATAATTTAAATATCCAACATAAGATCCTTTTAACAAAAGAAGAGGCTACATTTTTTTGAGAAAACACCAATTTAATAAATAACAAAAAGGAAAAAAAATGAGGCAAAATAATTTAACCTGTTATTATAACCAGGACACTTGACAATAAGAAATAACTTGTTTCTTTTCCATCCTTTTACCAATTAACCTAAGACTTTTAGAAAGGAAAGATCAAAGAATGGAAAATAGATTTCCATGGAAAATAGTTCTACTTATTTTGCATTCCCTACTCTTTTGATGACGGGAGAAAAATGAACATGTGCACATGTGTACAATAGTGAAATAGAGAAAACTCTGTGCCTTAAGACATCATTAATGTATTATTTTAGTCATTACAACTAACTCATTTATAATGAGGATCACAGGTGAAATGGTGGCTTTGGATCTAGGGATATATACTTACCATATTACCTTAATTTTCTTGGTTTTGCCAAAAGTATCACCATTTATTTATCATTAAGTTTCCAGTTCTTTTCTTTATGTCATTCTATCCAAATGTGTTTTCTTTCTCACGCTAAGAGATTTTGGCTAAGGTACACTACCCCACAGCTTAGAAATTAAGGGTAGACTCCTCTCAAATAACAGCTCTCTCCTCTATCACATTTTCATACAATTTTTTAATGGGACAGAGATTACTTATGCCAAACTCACCACAACTCAACTAAGAAGGAACAGTTTGCACCATCCTGTCATTCCCAGTGCCCAACATTCTTATACCTAACTGGCTCCTGACAATTTTCTCTCTGCTACAAGCAAAATTTTAATATCAAATGCGTAATATGATCATCTGTTCTCTTATTTTTAAACCTAAGTTACGTATTTATGATGTCACTTGCTCAGGCTTACTTTTCTTTTTTTAAAATTTTATTTATTGTTATTCTTTATATCACAACCTTGGTAAATGGTTGTTGGGATACCTCTCCCTTCCTTTGACACCCCCTTCATTCACTCAAACCCCTCTCTTTGTTTTTTGCTAGTCTGTGTCAAATTCCAGTAGTCTCTTTCTTTCCTGTGGCAGTGTCCTTTCACTGTGTTCTTGGGATCAGGCGAACTGTGTGGGTAGGTTTTCAGTGTTATCCTTGCGTTGGGCAGTTAGTCTATATTTATTTGTGGTCTGTCCATGTTTTCTCATTGCAGGCTGTCTTCTCCAATCCCTTCTCTGTGTTGTTTTACTGCCTTACCTTATGGTTCTGGTATCTGGTTTAGGGGGCCTCACCTTCAGCCAATGTTGGTGTAGAAGTTTCTCTGTGGATACAGGCATATGTGAATGACCATTGTAGATCATCTTCACTGCCTCAGTTTGTAGCTTTGCTGTGGGCCTGATGCCCCCACTCTTTGGCCTTCCTCTCCTGTGGTGTGGGGAGGGGCATCTTGTTCGCCTAGATGGCATCTCAGAAATGAGGTCTTGGCTCTTCCAGACCCGGTGAGCATATAGGTGTGGATTCGTGACATGGTGCTTCCATAGTTGAAGTTTCTCCAGTCTCCCATGCACTGGTTCTCTCAATATTCCATTTCCTGTGTTCAGCTCAGACTTGTAGGCTGGATTTTTACCTGGTCCCTCACCCATTCTATGATGGTGTTTGTATTCTTTATGTTCTTCTTCCTCCTCCTGAAGATTAGCTGGAGTGAGAGTGAAATGGAAGGGGCATCCCCCCTCCTCACCCCCCCTCCTATGTGCCAGTACCTCCCTGAGTGGGGGTGGAGTCAGGCAGGCACAATCCCAAGACTCCTTGGGGTAGAGGCTTGGCTGACCATGCCTCAGCCCATTCACAGTGGTAGATGTCTGCCCCATGCAACCATCTGGCGGTGGGTGGGGCTAAAACCCCCTTTGGGCCCCCCTCCCAGCCTCTCTGGGTGTAGGGGGTCTACCCATAATTCCTCACCACCTTGGTTCCCCGCTGGCAAAGGGGCCTCAACGGCCCAGGACCCTTGGGTGTGCAAGTAGCCATGTGGCTGTCTCTGTTTTCTAATTTAGATGATTGTTTTGCTATAGCTTTGTACTAGCAGCATGTCATAAATTTTCTTAGTTACCTTGAGCAGCATGCAGAAATGAATACCAAATTATGTGAAAGGTTTCATTCAGGATTTGCACTCTATCCTAGAGATTCGGCTAAAATTTGCATTCTATTACACTTACAGCCTTGCTTCAAATGTATGGCCCTTCAGATTCAAAACATCCATTATCCAGTAATCTCATTTTTATTTTGTAGTGTTTTAAAGAGCACTCAAATTCCAAGTTACTTCTAGTAGTAGGAAACTTTTAATGAAGAATAGTATGATCTTTAACATACTACTATGAAATGGTATGCTACATATAATAAAGTATTAATTATAAAGCACTTCCGTAGCTGACATTATTTCTAGAAATTATAATCATTTGTGTTTCAATCTCACACAAATGAGAAGCCAGTATTTCCTATACTATGTAAAGGTAAGTATGTAGACTTGATATATAAATTAATATACTTCTAATTTAGGAAATTCCAAAACTCACCTAATTTTATTTTCAAGTTTATGCATTTTATTAACAGTTCAGTCTTTCAAATTTATACAATCTCAAATAACAGCAACTGAATGAACGTTTCATTTTTGTTTTTAAAACCAATATTATGAGGCAGCCATGACATAAATTAAAATTTACCTTGTTTATCTATAACCGAATATGAGGCCAAAAATCCTCGTCCAGAAATATGGATTCCACTCATAAACAGCACTGTCATTTCATTGCTTTTCGATTCAATTGAGTGATTCATTTGTAACCCCAGACCACAATATTTGCCTAAGAAGGGGAAAAAAATCAGATAATTGATGTGATTCTCAAAGTCAATAGTATAGTATTTACAATGTTGGTAACAATCAGAATACTGTAAAAAAAAAAACTGGTAATCAATTAGTATAAAATGTAACTAGAATGTTTAACTATTAAAAACCCATTATTCTGGGGGAAAAAATAAATGCCAAGCAATACTTGTTCAAATGATTTTAAAGATTCAATATAAGGTATGAACAAGCTAAAATAGTACCAAGGAGTTTTGAAAAAATTAAAGAATTTCATGCAAGAAGGTGGCTCATTAAAAAAAAAGATAAGTTATTAGCAGTCTTATCAATATGCTTCCTCAGGGTACCCCTTGATTCATTGTATCAGGACACCCCTCAAATCTTTCTCAGCTCTCAATTTTTATTCCAAGAACAACTGGACTTGTAGTTAATACATTCATGTAATCATATCCAGTCCTACAGCTATAACTATGTTCTGACAACTCACTTTTACACTTCCACTTACAGCCTTTTCCTTGAAATTCAAATGGCTATCTTCAAATGTCTATTCCACTTCTATTTTTCAATGTCTAATAAAGCTGTAAAAACTAACACATCCCTCATCACAGATAAAACATTTATAAAAGGAAAATAAAGTGTCAAAAGTAAATAAAAAAATGTTTTCTTATGTGCTTAGTAAACTGTTAAGATTCTGAAATCAGGTGTTCCAAAATGCTTAAAGTTTCAGCAATCTCACTTAAATAATAGTACACTTCCTGGATACCATTTTAAAGTACTATACATGGTCTTTTGAGTAGAAGAAATCAACCAAAAGTCTCACCAGAATTAGAAAAGGAACTTAGCTACAACACAGGATCAACATAGAAAGCCCAATGTGTTTTAAATACTAGAAACAGTCTAAAATTAATTGTTTTAGACTCCCAAATAGCATAAAACAGACACGTGAAGTTAAGTTTTTTAAAAAAGAAAATCAAAACCAGTATGCTGAAATTATAAAACATGCTCAGAAAAATAAAAGAACTAAAGAGATCATGGACTAAAAGGCTTAATAGTAAGATGTCAGTTTCTCCCCAAACTGGTTTGATTCCACCCAGTCATAATCAAAATTCTAGCTTTTTTAAAAGAAATTAACAAGTTGTATAGAGAAATGCAAAAGACGTTAAAAAGAAAAGCCAAACAATATTAGAAAAAAGGTTGAAATGCATCACATTATAATGTCTCTTTCAATACCCAGGCCAACCACACTTTCGGAATATGATAACCAACAACAAATTAACTCTAGGAAGATATATTCTATACACAAAAGAAAAGAGGGCCTATCCTACTGTCCTCTCAGATCAAGTGTTCTGTTCTCTGTTTTATAGGTAGTATCTGTTCCTGAAAGTTCACCCAGGTTTTAAAACTGAGGTTAATGATGCATATTACATGTACATTTATAAGAAAATGTCCTACATATTTCAGTTATGCTAATTCCATTTCCATTATAAATTCTCAGGTAATTAAAATGAAAAGAATCAGAATCTTCACTGTCAAAGTCATCAATATTGACATGCATTGTCTCCCCCATTTTTACACACAGATTTCACTCCAAGCTAATAGGTTAAGAGCTGACTGGGAGATACAGAGAGGTTATCAATCAGCAGCTAAGGAAACATTTATATTTGAGAGCCTAAAAGGTAGAAAAGAAATGGAAGAATCTTGCTAGAGATGGAGAAGAGCGGTCAGAGTATTAACATACTATGGTGCTTAAACAAAAGGAACTGGGTTCTGACTACAATTCTAAAAGACATTTTATATATGCATACAAATAAATGACAGAGAATTTTTTTCTAAATAAAATTAAAGAGATTTCAAGACTTCTTAATTTGATGATGTTCTTCAAAATGATCTGACAAATTTTTGGAGAGAGGAGAGAGAGGCAGAGAGGAGGGTGGAAGGGGGGAGAAGAAGAGAGAGGGAAGGAAAGGGAAGGAAAGGGAAGGGAAGGGGAGGAGGGGAAGGAAAGGGAGGAGGGGGAGGAGG
>PVHY01032784.1:0-11632 GCA_004024945.1 Uropsilus gracilis
CCTTCCCTCCCTCCCTTTTTTCCTTCCTTCCTTCCTTCCTCCCTTCCTTCCTTCCTTCCTTCCTTCCTTCCCTCCCTCCCTCCTTTCTTCTTTGTCTCACTATGTTGCCCGGGGTAGTCCCAAAGCCATGGACTCAAGTGATCCCCAGCCTCAGCCTCCCAGGTAGCTGGGATTACAGGTGCATGCCACCATGCCTGGCTGTTTTTCGAGACTAGGTCTCACTTTGTTGCCTGTGGCAGTCTCGAACCCATGGACTCAAGCAATTCCTAGCCTCAGCCTCCCAAAGCTGGGAGTAAAGGTGCGTGCTACCGTGCCCAACCCAGCCTGGGTTTCTAAAGTGGAGGATGTGATGGGGTGGAGATCTGGGGTCCACCCTGAAATGCCAGCCTGTCAGAGGTGGCACTGTATGGGACCAGAGGTCTGCAGAAGCAGGCAGAGAGGGCAGGAGGGGGGAAGCCATGTGCCAGCACCAAACAGGGTTCCCCCTTGTTCAGCGCCTGGCAAGACAAGGCCCCCAGGAAAGCACCATGTGTTCTTGAATTCCAGAACATGGTAGAAGGCCGTCGCCGGGTGCATGGAGAATAACGTCTCACCCACTAGACATTATTAACAACCAGCTAAATGAGCAGCCTAGGAGATATTTGACACTCTGGGGTAAATGAATTCCCTGGGGCTTTTGCCCTCCTTCCACAGCCTGCATGACCAGCACCTGTAGTGCGCCCCCACCCCATGGTTATGGCCCAGTGGGCGTGCGCATGTGTGAGTGGGCACGCCTGGGCCTGAGAGGTTGATGTCACCCTGGGAGGGGACCTTGAGAGAACGCCCAGAGCAAGCAGCTAAGAACTCCTGGGGGACTGGGGAACTTGCCTGCCTCCAGCCCCCGTCCCATACCTGCTGCCTAGCCTGCCTGCCTCCCTGTCTGGTGGACCTGGTTCCCTGAGGATGTTAAAGCCTGTCAAACCCACCAAAGGCTTCGGCATCCTTCAGCTGTTAGAGCCGCGCCTGCGGGGAGTGGGATGGCTGCGACTCACTGCTCAACTGAGATGTCCGTAGGGTCTCAACTCGCACACCCAACCCACCCCCTCCTCAGAGGGGAGTTTAGGCCGGAGTGTGGAACCCGACCCTCCACACAAGGACGCCTGGGAGCCCTGTGGAGAACAGGCAGGGTCTTTATTCTGTGCGGAAATCTGCCCCCATCCCCTCGGGGCCACTCAGTAGCTATTTGGGGAGCTTCCCTTGGTCCCACAGCTCACACAGGCAGCCATCCCTCACCTGTGAAACATCGTCAATGAGTAAGAATATCGAGTAGGGTCTGAAGACGTGGGCCGAGGAGGTCTTTTGTGCAAACCTGAGAACATCCCTCAAAATCCGGAACCTTTTTTTCTCATCCATAAAAGTCTCCCCACCCCCACCCTCCTCCCAGGACTCGCCTGAGGGCCTGAGGTGTCAATGAGATCAGGGATGTGAGTGTCATACATAGAGGTGTGACTATTTGCCCCTAAAGATGGTGACTCCCTTGTCTGCGTGGAAGGTCTCCAGGCCCCATGGAAGCAGATGAGATCTGGCTGTCTGAGTACATGCCCTTGTGGAAGAAGAGTCCTGGGAGGAGCTCCCGATGGCTCAGATCAAAGGCCAGGAGAGCCTGTAATGGAAATAAAGTGCCTTCTGGCAAGCGGGCTGCACAGAGGTTTGCCAGGCAAGGCACGTACAGCGAAGCAGTGATCATGTGTCGATGCAGTGGTGTGGAGGCTTCGCTCAGCTGTCCCGGCGGTGCAAAGCGTCCAGCCGGATGTGCCTTTGGTTAACCCTGAGGATGAGGAAGGAAATGAGCAGCAAAGAGGCTCCCCTTGAATGGCAAGCAGCAAAATGGCAACGTGGCAGTCACCTGGGCTTTGAGAAGTGTGTGCGAGCCTGCTTCCTCCTCTGTAAAACGCGGATAAACGAATGCCCCTCACCGGCTGGTTGTGAGGCGGAAGAGGTGACTGACCCGAGGAAGCTGTGATCCCTGACTTGCTACGCCCAGCGACACAGGCTAGCGAGTGACACCTGAAGGTGAGCGTTTCCATCAGACCAAGGCACAATCGGCTCTTTCAAAATGAGATTTATTGTACGTAAAATAAATTAACGACAATTTCAGCCCAAGCATGAGTGGCTTTTTAAAGTGCATCTGTGTAGAGGATTTGGTGGAGGCCTCTGCCCCGACTCGGTCCCCGTGAGACTGTTTTTGTCCGTCGGCTACCCAAGGCCACGACTCTAGCCAGGCCTAGAAAGCAACCCAACGTCACCCCCCATGCGCCGCTTACACAAATCACGCCAAAGTGAGCGAACATGTTGTTTTGTGTACCTGATACAACAGTTTAAACAAAAGGAAAAGGCTACGATTTCATGACTACTTAGTCTGGGGATGAAGAGTTTGAGTTCTTAACCACTCAGCACATGGCAGCTCCTTCAGCGGATCTTACAAGCTTACAGAGGTCTGTACACACACCCATAAGCCCTTTTTGGGGGTGGGGGGGACGACGCAGGTACTCTTTTCCTCCCTGTTCTTCAAAACAAAGGAATCTGGGTCTCCTTCAGGCTAGAAGAACATTCTAGAAGGAACAGTGTTCCAGAGATGCAAATCCTAAGAGAAACAGCAATTCTTCCCCTTGGGGGGGTGGGGGGAGGAACTAAGGGGAGGAGGAACCTGTGTTCCCATCTGTCCTTTCATTTCCACTGTAAATCCTATAGCGATATTTGGTACAACTACGACTGACGGGCATTTACAAGGTAGTTCACAACAAAGTCCAAAGCCGCGATGCCCTTCCCCGCTCCAGAGGAAACGCCGTGAGAGCTTCACATCTTCAGAGAGCGGCTGAGGGCCCCTTGGAGCCACCCCCGGCTCCACACCGCGCTGCTTTGCCTGCAGCGGTGGCTCAGGCTGTCCGGCCCCTGGGCCCCAGCCCTTTCCGGAGCCATGGATGACCGCCAGCATTCAGCCTTTCTGCCCGGGAAGGAGCCCGGGACCTCTCCCGGGAAGACCACGCCCCGGGCGCCTGCCTCAAACCGAGGTGACAGTCCGGACTTTGGCAGACAGCGCCTGCTTGAACCTGCGCTTGAGGTCCTGCATGTTGGGTGACTTGGGCCGGGGGATGAGGGAGGTTCTGCGCTTCTCCGGGGTGTTGCTGGGCTGCTGCTTGTGGCTCACTTCTTTGCACAGGACGTGGAAAGCGCTGTAGACGTCGCTGTAGTTCTCGCTCACAGACACCTCGTAGAAGGAGCAGCCCAGCACGCTGGCCAGCTGCAGTCCGAGCTGTGGGTCCACCTGCTTGATGTGCAGCAGGTCGGCTTTGTTGGCCACGACCACCACGGGCAGCCTCGAGCCCAGGTGGAGCTGCTGGACGTGCTGGTGGAGCTGGCCGATGAGCTCGTAGCTCTTAGAGTCGGTGACGGAGAACACGATGACCACGGCGTCGGCCCAGCGGATGCACCGGTTCAGCTGCTCCGTGCAGCTCAAGCTGTTTTCCTGGACCTGAAAGGAGAGGGTGGCCAGGAGGCGAGGGGTGAGTGCGGCCCAAGAGCCCCGGTGGGGCAGGACGGACAACTGAAAAGCACCTCTGATGGTCACCCACGCTGCAGGCCGTAGACAGGGCCTAGCCCCACACACCGGCGCCTTCTTGCCAATGTGATCCAGCTGCACCGGCTTGGAATAAATAGCAGGGCAGCTCGCCACACTCAAGTGGAAAATGGACCTGCAGAGAACTCCAGGCCGAGAGACTTTGTAGTCGCACAGGATGGGAAATTAACTGGCTAGACAGTAAGTCTGGGGAAGCAAAGATAGGAGCTGGAAGCATTTAAACCTGGAGAGGTGCCCAGTTAAAGAGGAAACGCGCTCGAGCGTGGCTCTTTGTCTGGAGAGGAACTTTCCACCGCAGGGAAGCCAGCCCGAGAATCTGCTGATGGTACCTGGAGGCTGGGTTTTTAAGGCCGAAAGCGCACATGTTCGGCCTGACCCTTTCCCATCTGATCAAGGAAACTGTCAGTTCCAAGTGTTTGTTCTTTCCCGCGGGCCAGAAAAGCTAAACCCCAAAAAAGACTTGTGCCCCTGAGCGAATCCTCCCAAATTCAGCCAAGCTAAGGGCCCGGGCCCGGCAGCCAAGATCTAACTCAAATGTCAAACAACAGATAAAAGTCTGGAGCGGCCCCGGAGAGCTTTCACCATGAGGTCCCCTGAGGCTAAGGGGGCAACTCCCCGGGCAAGGAGACCCCCCCCTTGGTCGAGTCCTGCATCTCAGAGCTGCTCACCTGGATGCCTGGAGTGTCCTGAACCTGAATAGCCAGCGTTTCGCCTTCTATCTGGACTTGTCTGGTGTAGAGGTTACCTGTGATGGGGGAGAAACAGGTCATGTTCTTCCTCCCGCTACAGCTTCTGAAAACACTGTAGGTTCAGTTTTTTCTAGCGAGCACAAAGCACAACCTGAGCCTCGACACAAAAACGAGGGGCCGTTTATCCTCGGTCACGGGCCTGTTTTGATGTCTTTAAAAACAACCGTTTTCCGCCTGACGGGGGTGGGTGGACGGGGCCCGCGCGGGCCAGGCCGGCCTCCGCGAACTGGTTTGCTCACTTTACACAGTTTCCCTCTCGAGAGAGGGAAGCACGGCTTCCCACGGCTTGTGTTACTTTACGGCTTCTTCCTTCTTGGCCAAAATGTCGACCTGGGCCGTGACCCAGAATGCCTCGGTGGGCAAATGTCGTCGGGAAAGGGCAGCCAGCCTCAGCTGGGCGGCTCAGGCGACATCCCTGAGTGCACCCCTCTCTCAGGGCGGCCTGCAGGGCACATCTCCCATCACCCGGCCACCATCGAGTCACTTCTCTTTGTCCAGAAACGGCAACTTTGGGTTTACGACTGTCTCCTCTGGCCTCTGCTTGGAAAGGTCACCTCTGAAAGGAGGCCGGGGGTGGGGGTGGGGGTGAGGGGAGGTGGGGACAGGAGGACAGGACCTGCCCATCTTTTTTTTTTTTTAAACAGCTTTTTCTGGAGTGTTTTGAAGGGAGATACTTTGTGTACACAGGGTGCTTCCAACGGGGGGGGGGGTGTCCCCAGAGTGAAGACATGCCCAGGAGAGGGCTGGAGGCACTTGAGAAAAGGATGAATGGGGCTGGAGTGGCAGGGGGCCAGATGGCAGTGATGGGAGGGGCAGGTGTTGCAAGGGGCTTGCTCCTGGCACTCCCCCCCGGCCTGTGACTGACCCCCAGGGAGACAGGGGTAAAAAAGGGGGTGCAAGGCAGCCTGGTGACAGCTTTCTCCTCGCAGGCGTTTCCTCACCTGCGTTTCTCTCGTAGTCACCGATGAATCTCTTGGTGAGGAACCGCACCACCAGCGCTGCGGATCAGGAGGGCGAGAGTCGGTTAAACCCAGCCTGGGCAGCCCCACTGCCCCCCCCACCGCCCCGCCTGGAGACTCGAGAAAGCGCGGCCCCCAGTGAAATGCCCGCCCTGCAGCTCGGTGACCCCGCTTCTCCCAGACACAGCGGCGGGCGCGAGGCCACGGTGAGTTATGGCCCCGGCCAGCTGCAAGGGTCATTTGGCCCTGGCCCTGCCCCCTCCCCGGGGCCAGCCCGCCTGCAGACTAACACCTTCCCCGCCCGAGGGCGAGGGACTCCGTGCATGGCCCCCCCTTCTGCTAGGCAGCTACTACGGGGAGCTCGGGAACCCCCAACGTTCTGGTCCAGTGTACCGGTGGCCCCCGAAGGCCGCCGGACCCCGTTTCTCTCCTCTGCGGGAGGAGAGCGGGAGTAACAGAGGGGGGGCGCCGGGCGAGGTCCCCGAGGGGCAGCGGGTCCCCAGCAGGAGGTGGGCGCCCCGCCCCGTCCCCCCCACGCCCCGTGCGTCCAGCCCGTCGTCGCGGCCCCCAGCCGGACTCACCCGTCTTGCCCACGCCGCTGGCACCCACCACGGCGATCTTGACGAGCCGGCGGCCAGCGGCGCCTGGGCAGCAGTCGGCGGCGCCAGCGCTGCCCGGGCCGGGGTACTCGGCGATGGTGCACATGTTCTGAATGAGGCGCATGGCGCGTGGCCGGGGCTGCCCCGCGGAACCGGACCTCGGCGGGAGGCGCGCGGGCGGGAGGGTCGGTTCCCGAACCACAGGTCGGGTACCAAGCGGCTCCGGGCGCAGCTGCTCGGCTCCGGGCTGGGGCGGCCCCGGCGCGCGCGGTTTTTCCCGGTCCGGACCCGCCCCCCGCCCCCCGCGGCCAATCCCCGGGCGCCCTGCACGAGGCCCCGCCCCCGACGCCGGTCTCCAAGCCCAGCCCCGCCCCTGGCCCCCCGCGGCCAATCCCCGGGCGTCCTGCACGAGGCCCCGCCCCCGGCGCCGGTCAGAGCGCGCCTGGCAGGGGGCAGGGGCCAGGGGTTTGGGGGAGGGAATCTCCGGACCCTTCCCTGGGGCAGCCGGACCCGAAGGCCGGGCCGTGGGTGGCACCGGGGAGGGAGGGCAGCGCCCATCACCGCCGCTGTCCTGCTGCACCGGCACGTGGCGCACGCGGGGGCTGCAGGGGCTGGGAAGCCTTGGCCTGGAAGGGGGCGCGGGGCTGCCTGTTTTCCCAAAGCACTTTGCAGGCATCTGCCCCTGCCAGCACGCTGACTTCTTGCCCCACCCCCCTCTTGAACCTGCTTGGGGGTCGCGCAGGAACTCGGGGGTTGAGCACTTGGGGTCCTGAACCCCCTCCTGCTGCCGGGCTTCGTGCTCGTCTCCTTTTTGGTTTTGAAACTAGGTCTTGCTATTTTCCCCAGGGAACCGCAGGCTCACGTTGCCCGGGGTACCACGAACTCAAGCCATCCCCAGCCTCAGCCTCCCAGGTAGCTGGGATTAGAGGCACACACCACCACGCCCAGCTATTTTTTGGGACTAGGTCTCCCTATGTTGCCCCGGGCGGGTGTCGAACCCGGGGACTGAAGCGATTCCTAGTCTCGGCCTCCCTTCCCAGGCTGGGATTAAAGCCACCACCTCCACACCCAGCCCATGCCCGTCTCTTTAATCTGGGTCCTGATTGCACTGACTTGGGTACATCCGGGGTATCTTGGACCCTAGATGTGTTTACTCAGTAACAAAGACCTCGTGTCCTGGGGTGTGACATTTGACTTCGGGACAAGATAATGTCACCCGTTTTGCTCTTGACCCGCGTCCTCTGGCTTTTCTCAGCTGGGTGGCGAATCACTCAGGCTCACGTGAACACACACACATGGCCAGTGCCTGTGCAGCACAACCTCAGGCAACTCAGGAAGTAATTATAGAATAAGCTCCTAGCTCCTCACGCACAGTC
This sequence comes from Uropsilus gracilis, assembly GCA_004024945.1. Lineage (NCBI taxonomy): Eukaryota > Metazoa > Chordata > Mammalia > Eulipotyphla > Talpidae > Uropsilus > Uropsilus gracilis. The sequence continues at coordinate 7,300 of PVHY01032784.1, forward strand.
GCACCTCCTCCGAGAGCTGTGAAATGGAGAGAAAACAGTTCTAACTAGATCCGGAGGCAGAACTCATTAAAGAGCCCGCACTTAAGTGTGTTGGCACGAGGGATGGCAAGAGTTAGTGAAGAGACTGAATCCTAGGAGCTTGCACTCATCCAGTTTCAAGCTCCAGCCCCTGGACTTCTAGGAGGAAGTCCTTCCCTAGTAGGTCAACTTCCCTTTCAAGCAACACTCTTGGCTACAGAAAATCACCAGACACCCAGGCTGGACACCTCTCCCCACTCACATCAAAACTCAACTCCTCAACACCTGTCTGGCCCGGCTGTTAGAATGTTCCAGAGACTTTTCTCCTGAGGCGTAACAACCACACCACATTACAGACTGAAATGTGAAAGCAAAATAAACCCATTCCCTTATCTAAACTTGTCAGGCATCTAGTTTGACTCCCCTTCCACCCTCAACTTAATTGACCGGGTACTTGACAATGTCTGATGCAGCCCCTGTTCAGAGTTGGAGACAGACCTTCTTGCTTATTACGGATTAGATGTTTGCAGGATTCAGGGGCAAACAGAAAGGTCATCACAAACTCCCTTGATGTCAGGTCTTCCAGGACAGGCAGCATAATGAGCAAGATACACAAAACAGCCTAAGCAATCAATGAGATAAAGGTTCACTCCTGCAGAGATCATTACAATGAAAGAAATCCAGTCACTTGACTCAAAAGGAAAAAAGCATTTCCATGATGCCCTTTCTGCATGGTTTAAACCAAACTTAAATTTTACTGTTGCATAAAGTCAAACTTAGCAAGACTGTAATTATAGGTAACCATGTACCTCTTCTCTCTATTCCTCCCCCCGTACCTGTAATTCTAGCATACTTACACGGTAAAATAAATATGTAGTCTACAGTTTTTGCTGAACTGTTTTTTACACACACTGAAAGTTGTTGAGAAGAATTTTTCTTTGAGTCATTTTAGTTTCTGAGACTAGATTTTTCCAACTAAGCGTTCACACCAACCCTATGATTTTTCCATCTGAAACACAAAGGCTGAATTTGGTATTCTTATTTTAGGTCTAAAAGATCTGGCTGTGCTTTAAAGAACACATGGAAGAAAGAAACCAGAGTGGTCTGGCGAAAAGAAAGGGTCGTTCTTCACATTCTAAGCATCCAGCAAACAACCCACCGTGGCATCCCCCCCCCCCCCCCCATGATAACACTGAGAATTACCCCTTCTTAGAAAATCATAGTTACCAGAAAGGAGAGGAAGGGGCAGGACAATTGATATTTACAGATGGCATGTTTTGTTCCAGGCTGTGTGGGTCTTCTACGACTGCTGTGTAAACCGTCCCAAACTGACCGTAGTGGCTCACAACTGGGGAGGTTGGCTGTGCTCAGCTGGGTGGTTCTCACTTGGGGTTGGCTGGGGTAGATGAAACCTGAAGTCATCCCGGTTGGACATTTGCAGTGATGTCTGGGCTTCAGTTAGAATGGCCGGGGCATCTGGAACTCACCAGCCCATCTCTTCCCCCAGTCACGCTGTATGGCTCCCTCAGACTCTCTCACAGCATGAAGGGCAGCTTTCCTTAGAGCCAGTATGACAGGAAGTAGAGGCTGCCAGTCTTCAGGCCCATGCATGGAAATTGGCACCTCCCTTCCGGTCTATTCTAGTAGTGAGATTGTCACAGAGTCCACCTGGACAAAAGAGCTAGGAAAAGGACACATCCCACAGGTAGATGCTGGAGAAACAAACGCATGATGGAAAAGGATATTAGAACATCTAGACCACGGACTATTATTCAGCACTAAAAAAACCACCACGAACTATCACTGAACACACATGGATAAGTATAAGCAGCCAGTCTGCCAAGGTGTGCAGTGTACGGCTCCAACTCTCTGACAGCTCTGGAAAAAGCAACACGAAGACAGCAAAATGCCACACTTGCGGCAGGGCTGGAGGGTTGATGGGAGGGAGACGGCGTCAGGCCGAGCAGGAACGGTGACAGCCTGAGCAGGAACGGTGACTGCCCGTGAGAGCAGAGGCAGGAGGCCTGTTCCCCAGCAGCTGTGTGGAGGACAACTCGCAATAGCATTTTTAACATTCAGATTCAAAACTTCAAAAGAGCTGTGGCTCACAAACAGCCCTGCGTTTAAAAATGGAAGGGATTCGTTTAGAGACGGCTTGTTTTCTGAGCCATCTTGGAGGCTGGAGCCTGGCCGAAGCCTGACCCGGGAGAGGGCCCCGCACAGTGGGGTGAATCAGGGCAGCGCGTCTGGGTGTCTCTGCATCTCCCTGTGCCGCTACAGTGGCTGCTCGCTGATTTTTTAAAAATTGTCAATCTTCCTTTTCCTCAAGGCTGAGCTGAAAAAAAATCCCTGGGTTCAAAAACCAAAACAGGAAGGCAGGCAGATTGGAAGGCAATGAAATAGAAGGATCCACACACACATACACCTCTTGCCCTTAAAAAGGATCAACATTGACTAGAACTCTCTAAGGCTGCAAAAATTCAGATCTTTGCGTTCCTCCCCTGGGCCTTCCTCCCCTCCCACATACTTTGGGTGGTTTCTATGGTCGCAAATGGCCCACATTTGGCCCTTTCGGTGTTCAGGGAGAAGGAAGGGCTTGTGTTCTGGAGTTCTGTTCCCTGGCTACTCTCTCACATTATCTTTCTTGTCTTGGAAGGTTTCTTCCAGCCTCTTTCTCTCCTGCCATGTCCTATATGCACGGATGGGAAAAGACAAGTTAAACATAATTCTCTTTTTCATTCAGGAAAAATCTGAGCTTTGCTTTGATGCTGACTAGCTCAAGCCATTTTTCTGAGACCACGGAACACCAGAGAAGCCATCCGATGACCATACTCAGAAGAAATTCAAGACTTACACATGTGTTTGGAACAGCAGATGAATTTCCCCTGTTTCTATTGAGAGCAGAAAAACTCATTTTCTCAAGGCCTCCCAGAAACTGATCATTAGGAGTGGACATGACCTCGTCATTCATAAGCCACAGGCAGGAGGGTCCCGTGAGTGAAAAAGCTAACAATACTGCAAAGGGCAATGCTGTGGTTCTTTTGAGCCATTTTCTTCTTCCCTCCAGTAAAATAATCCTACAACCCCCTCAACTATTCCTTCTCCCTCGAACCCATCAGTTGCAAAAAGGACAAAGGGCAGAGGAGTAAGAATGTCTTGGCCCTGGTCCCACAGAATTGAGTGTCTTGGGGTACCTGATAAGACACTGGGATCAGGTAATGTGCCCAGGCAGAGAAGGTCCAGAAAGATTCAGACAATCGAATCAATTGTTCCACAAAACCATTTGGCTTCAAATTCCTAAGGAGATTGGAGACATCTAATATTTGCCCTCAATCCTCTCCTGGGATTGCCTGACCAGTCACCTAAGGTGCTTTAGCCATCCTTAATTTGTCTTCGATGGAAGCAAAGTCTCAGTTCCTTAGTATCATGTACTACTAAGCTAAAAAGAAATAAAAATTCTGCGCAAATACCCACTTAGGATAGTTTTACTGCCCTGCATTAAATGAATCACCCAGAAAGTAAAGAGTTAAATTTTGTTTGGAACCAAATTTCCAGATTCTCATTGCTTTTCTGGCCCTCAAAATTACAGTAGCATCACATATTTCCTAAGTGCTAATTGGCACCAGAATGGCCGTTCAGTGGTCTGAAATATCACGGGTCATCGTGTGAATCACCCAAGCAGAGTCCCAAGTTGGCAAAGGTGTATAAATTACTTGATTAGCAAAAAATGCAAATGGCAACGTGGTCATTTCTTAAACAAGTATAACAGCCATTCACCACCAGAAAACATTTTCTTTGTGAGGGGAGTGTAGGAAAGTCCAGGACTTTCTCTCAACAACAAGGATGGAGCTAGAAGAAATTACGTTAGCAGAAATAAGCCAGAAAGAAAAAGAGGCATACTGGATGGTCTCACTTCTATGAGAGATAGAGGGAAAACAAAACAAACGGACAAGAAAAATTTTAAATTGTCAGCAAAACTGAAGCATGGAGCAAGTGAGGGGGAGGAAGGTAAAATCAGGGAAGGGATGGGCACAAGAGATTAAGATGGTTCATGGGTGAGAGGGTGGTGGGAGAACCTGGGGTAGACAATGATGTAAAATATGTGTGTGTGTGTGTGTGTGTGTGTGTGTGTGTACGCGCAATCAATTTTAAAAGGATCCAAAAAAGAAAGTTCAAGACTTTCATCAAGCCATTTGCATTGTTCATGCATTTTCTTGTTGATGGGAAAGAAAATGTGTAGCAGATGAGAAAAACTTGACGTGATGGTTTTTAGGAAGAGGAAAGGCACAAATGACTCACATATGCATTGATTTAC
>PVHY01032785.1:0-11623 GCA_004024945.1 Uropsilus gracilis
GGGCACGGTGGCTCGTGCTTGTAAGCTTCAGCCTATGGAGTGGCCGGGGCTAGGGATCGGGGTTCGAGTCCCGCCTGGGGCCCGTAGTGAGACCTAGTTCCAAAAAAATAGCTGGGCGTGGTGGTGCGCGCCTGTCATCCCAGCCACCTGGGAGGCTGAGGCTGGGGATTGCTTGAGTCTGTGGTACCCCGGGCAATGAGAGCCTGCGGTTCCACAGACAAAAATAGCAAGACCTAGTCTCAAAAAAAAAATAAATAAATAAAAAATTAAAAAAAGACATTCTGACAAGAATTATCCTTTGCATCAATTTGTTAGGTTAAAAAATGCATCATCTACAATCCAAGGTAAAGTATCTTTAGGGGTAGGTTTTTCTGAGGTAAAAAATAAAATCCCTCTAGTGCAAAATCTGATGTGTTTTTTTTTTCATTTGTTTGTATTTTTTTTGGGGGGTTAGGTTCTGTGAGGAGAAGAATCCCTGTAATCCAGAGTTTGAGGAGATAGATCCTTTGGGTGTGATTCTCTGAGGTGAAACATCCCTTTGATCAAGGTAGGAGAAGTTTCCTTCAGGTAATTTTCCTTGGGGTCAAAATTTCCTTTAAATCCATGGGGAGGAGAAGTGTTCTGGGTATGGATTCCTGAGGTGGAGACTGTATTAAAAGACATGAAGCAGAATAATCTTTTGGATAAGTTTTCCTTGTGGAACGGCAGGCTCTCGTTGCCCGGGGTACCACAGACTCAAGCAATCCCCGGCCTCAGCTTCCCAGGTAGCTGGGATGACAGGCGCGCGCCACCACGCCCAGCTATTTTTTTTGGAACTAGGTCTCACTACGGGCCCCAGGCGGGACTTGAACTGTGATCCCTAGCCCCGGCCGCTTCATAGGCTGAAGCTTACAAGCACGAGCCACTGTGCCCGGCCAAGTCGATGTTCTTTTTGGTCTGTTTCCCTGAGGTAAGCAATGTTTTTAGGTATGATTCTCTGAGGCGATAAATCCCTATATAGACATTCTGAAAAATCATCTCTCCAGTTGGTTTCTCTAAGGTGTGAAGACCTTATAATTGACATTATGAGGAAAAGCATCTTTTGGGGATAATTCTCTGGGGTAAAAAATTCCTTTTAAATATATTCTGGGGGTGAAGTATCTTTCAGGTATGTTTCTCTGGGGTCAATAAAAATAACAAAAAGCGGTAACAAAAATCCCCAATCAAGATGGGCATGGTGGTGTGCACCTGTTATCCCAGCTACTTGGGAGTCTGAGGCTAGGGATCTCTTGACTCTGTGGGTTACTGACAACCCTGGGCAACACAGGAGACTTAGTATCTAAAAAATAATTTCCCAATCAGCAGTAGAAATAGTCTTTGTATAATTTTCTCTGGGGATCAAAAGCTCCGTTAGAGTCATTCAGAGGAGAAGTGTTCTGGGTATGGACTCATGGGGTGGAAAATCTAAACTGAAAGGCATTCCAAGCAGAAGTGTCTTTTGGTTAAGTTTTCCTCAGGTGAGATTTCTTTTCGATCTGAGTTAAAGTATGTTTTGGGCATGTTTCTCTGAGGTAAAAAAAGGTCCTATGAAGACCATTCTGAGGAGAAGTATCTTTTTGGTTGGTTTTTCTGAGGTGAGAAGTCCATAAAAGTCATCTTTAGGAGAAGTAAATTCTGGGTCTGATTGTCCGAAATGAAAAATCGCCATAAAAGAGAATATGAGTAGAGGGATCTTTTGGGTATGTTTCTCTGAGATGAAAAGCTTCTAAAGCAGAACTTCTGAGGAGAAGTACCCTTTGGGTAGGTTTCTCTGAAGTGAAAATTCCTTATAAAAGACATTCTGAAGAGAAGTAACTTTTGGGTGGTTTCTCTGAGGTGAAATATCCAATAAAGACTTCTAAACAGAAATCTCTTTTGAATATATTTTTCCTTGCTGAAAAGTTCCTGACAAGGACATTCTGAGGATAAAATATCGCTTGTGTACATTTTTGAAGAATGCCTATGAAAGGCATTCTGAGGCCGTGCATGGTGGTGAAACAGGGAGACCAGAAAAATACTTTTTGACTTTGACTTGTAACACATACAGGCCTGCTTCTCTCTACAAGCAGGCTCCAAGCAGGCCAACAGCAATTATGTTTACCTTGAACTAGCCACACCTAGGCCTGCTTTTCTCCCTAGGAAGCAGGCTACAATCTGTTCATTAGCATTTTCATGATCATCACCATTGATATGCAAACATCAGCTACCTGCTTCTCAGAGCTCAGCTCCAAAAACTACAGAAAAGAAAAACTTAGAAACACAGTTTAAACTCCTGTAGGTTCTTTTCACCATCCCCAGCCTTCTCAATCAAAATTCCAAGTCAAAGCAAGACTATCAGTGCAGACTAATTTATTTCTAACAAAGTGATTACTACAAAAGAAACATGTAAGACTCAGATTACTTTAACTTTGTCCAAAACCTTTCTCAGCATTGTCCAAAATCCTTTCCCCAGATTGCCCAAAAATCCTCACTCTTTCAGTATTGATCATCTCACCAACATCCACCAGTCAGAGTTCATCTCCAGATGCTTGAAGACATGTTCCTTTAGTTGCTCCTTTGGCGTGCTCCTCCTTGTCTTCCACACTATCTTCTTGTCGTCTTCAGGTAGCAGGAACTTCATGGTACCGGACCCAGCCAAGTTAACTTTTTTTTCAGGCCTGACTTTCACACAGCCCCTTCCAGACTCAAGTCAAACTCAGCAAAACAAACTCCAACACGGAGTTCAATTCTGCAAACTCCTTAACTGCATTTAGCACACATGCTGCCAGCCTGGGACAGCCAAAGGCTGCAGGTCCCCAGGTCTTTGGCCACAGGGCTTAAATCTTTACCCTACAAAATGGCTGCTTCCAGTCTCTCCTCCATTGTGTCTCTATCTGATCTCCATATTGGAATCGCTGTCTTTGTTTCCAGACCCTTTATATATCCTGATTTCCTGCCTTCCAGGAACCACACCTGGACCATTTCACTTCTTCCTCCCCCCTGCATCTGCCTGAAGGGAAATTCCAAATAAGGTCATTCTCACATTTTAGCATACCTTCCTTGAAATCTGCAATCTTAAACAGGAGACAGTGGGTGGGTAGCACCCTCTATCAGTGTCACATTCCTGTAAGCAGCAGTCTAGGAAGCCGTGGCTGGAACCAGATATCTCGGTTCGAGTCCCACTAGGGGCAACGTAGTGAGACCTAGTTCCAAAAAAAAAATAATAGCTGAGTGTGGTAGTGCGCACCTGTAATCCTAGCTCCCTGGGAAACTGAGGCTGGGGATCACTTGAGTTTGTCGTACCCTGGGCAATGTGAGCCTGCAATTCCATGGGCAAAAATAGCGAGACCTAGTCTCAAAAAAAAGAAAAGGCATTCTGAGAAGTTATCTTTGGGTATGTTTCTCTGTGTTGAATAATTCCTGTAGTAGATAATTATGAGATTTATCATTTAGGTTAAGTTTCTTAGCGGTGAAAAATTCCTAAGTGGGATTTTTTTATGACTTTTTGTAAAAGTCATAAAAATGGCTTTTTAGCTGGGCACAGTTGCTCGTGCCTGTAAGCTTCAGCCTATGAAGCGGCCGGGGCTAGGGATTGCTGTTCGAGTCCTGCCTGGGAGCTGTAGCGAGACCTAGTTCCAAAAAAAAAAAAAAAATAGCTGGGTGTGGGAGCACGTGCCTGTCATCCCAGCTACCTGGGAAGCTGAGACTAGGAATGGCTTGAGTCTGTGGTACCCCAGGCAATGTGAACCTGAGGTTCCACAGGCAAAAAAAAACTAGTCTCAAAAACAAAAAATGACTTTTTAAAGTCATTTCTAGCAGGTGTTTTTGGGGTAGTTGTCTATGAGGTGAAAATTTCTGTAAAAGAAATTCTGAGAAGTAGTATTTTTGGTATGAGATGAAAAATCCCATAATAAACAATCTGAGGAGAAGTGTCCTTTAGGTATGTTTCTCTGCGATAAATTATGTCTGTAATAATCAGTAGGAAAAAAGTATCTTGTGTAATTTTCCTGGATTCAAAAAAAATTTTTTTAAGTCATTGTGAAAAAATGTTTTGGGTATCATTTACTGAGGGGGTATAGCTATATGAAACAGATATAGGGTGACTGGCTGGATCAGCAGCCAAGCCATCTGGTAGTTACATAGTTGACAATTGGATTGGATGTCATACTGTTTTGGTGGGCAGGGCCTGAAAGACACACAAGAATAAATGAGAAGGGCAAAAGGGCTCAGAAAAAGAAGAGCAGGAGAGAGGCAGGAGAGATGAGAATGGTGGGCCAGTAAGGAGCAGCCCGAATAGCTAGACTGGGCAAAAGCCCCATGGAAAAGTGAGCTGGTGGTGGTGAGGAGCCATGGTGTGAGAGTGGATGGCAGAGGAGTAGCTGCTGTGGAGTCGGATGCCAGAATGGAAGGCTGGGGGTGGCCGGGGCTGCTGAGGGCAAGTCTGGTGGATTTGGCCAAACACTGACAAAGGTGGGCCTGGTAAAGGAAGTGCGTGGAGCCGCAGTGAGTTGGCATAATAATCTTGCTGGAAAGCTGATACCTGGGAAAACCAGGGATTTGTAAAGCTGGTTTTGTACCAGTATTTGTTGAAAAAAATTGAAGAAACTTGGCAAAGCTGAGCAGCTCGAAATGCTGGAGAGAGAAGCAAAGAGAAGATGAAAAAGAAAGACTGGATTTTGCAGAGTGCCTGCTGTTAAGCCACCGCAAACACAGACTCTCATAGAAATAGGCAAATAGAAAAGTTTTATTAAAAGACTCAGTTAAGGGCACTTGGGTCTCAGAAGCAAAGTCGGACCCAAGGCCTCGAACTTTGTTGAGGCATGGTATTTATAGGTTTTGCAAAAGCTCAAAATACATTTCCATATAGAGGCAGTTTCCTGCATGACACAGTACAAAGTTGGCATAGAATACATAGAGTTGGCATAAAATACAATTTGTGACACTCTGGACATCTTTTAGAAATAATACCTCCATGGGACTAGGCCTTTTCACCTTGGTTAAGTTCTTTTGCACAAGCTGTTTTTCTTCCAATTAAAGGAAGGGTAAGCAGCTGTGTCCATTTGTTATCTTGCTTTTAGTTATCCCACACACAGCCTGGCCTGAGTCAGCAAAAGCTAGGAAAAGTTCTACAAAGACCTAGTTGAGTCTCCTTCGACCTTGAGATGCCTACATCTGAAGCCAACTTTTAGGCCTAGAGGTTAACACTTTAGGTCTCAGTCTGAGGGGTGTTTAAACACATTTTTATACCTGCCTCAGGTTTGGAGGGGCAAAGGGGCACCGCCATCTTGGATGTGTGTCTTTGGGCCCTTTGGGACTTAGTGAGGTCACCTCCTAGACACATAGACCAGAGTCTTAGGTCTAATTCAAACGAGCCTTTATTAACCGGTTGGGACTGTCTCCCCCATAACAACAGGTAGAGAACAATGCCCATCGTTAGGAAAGAAAAAGTTTTATTTGCAAAGCAAGATGCAGAAGCAAAAACAACAAGAAAAAGCAAAGATGTGAGTCACGCTCTTATCATTGTCTGCTGTCCTGTCTCCTACGTGTCACAAATACTTGAGCAAGAACCTTGAGATCTTCTGCTTCAAGGAAGAATTTAACCCTACATGTCACTATAAAAACCTGACCTCAGTTTCCATCTCTGAGCCTCATCCTGCTGAAATCCGGTCAAAAATGGGCAGAAGCCACCAATTAGCAAGCCATAGGAAAAAAAGTGGCATTTGAAAAATGCCGCTTCTGCCATCCAGCTTTCTTACCAGATCCAACTCACCCACGCGGAGCAGTTGCCAGTTAAATGCAATTTAAACAACTTGTTTTATTCCCCAGGAAATGGAGAAGTCCTCAATGCCAGAAGTGGTCAGTTACTTCACACCAAATACCATTTAGTCTGAAAGTCCCAATATGGTGCCACTCCAAACCTGAGGCACCCTGTAATGTCCTCTTTCTCCGGTGTCTTCTCTTGGTTTCTTTTGCAGTGCTCAGCGCTGCTCCGCTTCTCCAAGGCTCTTCAAATTTCTTCCACAATTGCTGATGCAAACTCAGCTTTCCAAATATGCCATCTTGCTGCAGCTCCATACGCTTCCTCTACCAGCCCACCTTCAGCGGCGTCTGGGCCACATTCACCAGGCCCTGGTCACCCCCAGCATGCCATTCTGGCATCCAACTCCACACCGGCTACTTCTCTGCCAGCCATTCTCCCACCATGGCTCCTTGCCACCTCCAGCTCACTCTTTAGGGGGCTTCCCCTGGCAGGCCATGTGGGCCTGTTACATCAGTTCAACATTCCCATTTTCTTCCTCCCTTCCTCCTTTTTTTCCCACTTTGCTGTTCCCTTTATACATCCTCCCTCTCTTCCCGCTTCCCATTTTCTTCAAGGGTTTGAAGACTACCCACCAGGGCATTTTGGCACCAATACAGTTTTTAACTGCATCCCTACCCTGTATCACTGCCACATTATCACACTGTCACAGGAACTAAACGGTAATTGGGATAAAATAATTGGCTATTTGTAGCATTAAGGACTTTTTGTTTTCCTGGTTAATTTTTTTGAGACTAGGTCTCGTTATTTTTACCTGTGGAACCACAGGTTTATTTTGCCTGGGGTACCACAGACTCAAGCCATCCCCAGCCTTAGCTTCCCAGGTAGCTGGGATTATGGGCACGGTGACCATGCCCAGCTATTTTTTTTTTGGAACTAGGTCTCAGTACGGGCCCTGGACAGGACTTAAACCGTGATCCCTGGCCCTGAGCGTGGCTCCTAGGCTGCCGCTTACGGGCATGCACCACCATACCTGGCCTGCAAAGCCGGATTTTAGAAGTGCCACTATTTTGTTGCCCAGCTGGCTTGAGAGACGAATGAAGCAAGGTCCCCAATATGAACAGCATTGAAATTAGGCATTGACACCCTTAGCTATGTCTGAACAACACAGAGGTAAAAAGAGACTTAAACAGGAGGGGTACTTTTACTTTGTTGCAAATGGCAGGTGGGGAAGAGGAAATGTATCAGCAAAAGGGTGTGTAGAGGGAAATTGGAGCCTTTGACTTTTAGGAGAAAAAGAAAAAAGATGAAAGGAGCAGAGACTGGAGGGATAGACTTTTGGGGAGAGAGACATTTGGGGAGAAGAGACATGAGACTATCAGGCAGGTAAAGAGGAACCAAGTAACCAGGCTGGGCAGAAGCCCCTAGGAAGGTTGAACGGGTTGGTGTGAAAGAGCCATGGTGACCGGTGTGGAGAGTGCCGTACCGCAGGAAGGTGGCGTAGTGAGCTGGTGCCTGGAGATGGCCAGGGATTTGGACACTGATCTGAGCATCAGCAGTTGTGAAAGAAGTTTGAAGAGCCTTGGAGAAGTGGAGCAGCTCGGAACATGGAAAGAGAAGCAAAGAGAAGATGCTAGAGAAAGCCTGGAATTTGCAGAGTGCCTACCTCTCCGTTTGGAGGGGCAAAGGGGTACCATCATGCACATGTGTCTTTGGGATCTTTGGTTCTGAAAATGGTGACTGGGGTAAGATAACTGGCCACTTGTGGGTTTCCCTCTACACACCCTTTTGCTGATACATTTCCTCTTCCCCACCTGCCATTTGTGGCTTTAAGGACTTTTTGTTTTCCCTGCTGACTTCCCTTGTTCATAAACCCTGGTGTTAAAGGGCTTTTGTCTGGCAACTATTACATAGGAACCTGAGGGCACCTGGTGGGAGAAGCCTCATTTTAAAAGTGTCTTGTTGCCTGGAGACTTCTGCCCCATTTTGTACCCTATGCACTTCTTGCCCTATTTTTAGACCTGATTTCAGTATCTTTGTGTGTTTCTCCGAGGTGAAAATCCCTATAATAGACATATGGTGGAGAAGCATCTTTTTTATGCTAAGATGAAAAATCCCTATGAAAAGGATTATGAGAAGTAAAGTCTGCTGTGGCTTTTCACCAAAAGAAATACTTTCATGAGTTAGTTTACATCCTTCCCAGTCTTTTTCAACGTTCTAAACTGTGAATGATGGAGTGAACTCCCACCAGATCAAAATCCCATTGTGTCATAATCTTCCTGTATGAGGAAGCGCCAATATGACAGACACAGTGTGACTTTCCTCATCATTATCTCCTTGTTCATTACAACCTATCACCTAACTGTATCTATCTATTTGTGAAATTAATCTCATTGAAATTAATACAGAAAATAAATTAGTGGTGATAGGGGGCATCTGCCCCCCTGGATGTCATTGTCTCCTGTTTAAGATTGCAGATTTGAAGGAAGACATGCTAAAATAAAATTTGAGAATGGCCTTGTTTAGAATGTTTTTAGAAAGATACAAGGGGAGGAAGAAGTAAAACAGGTTTTTGTTTGTTTGTTTGTAATGGGATAATTTAGGAGCTGTTCCTGGAAGGCGGGATAACAGAAAGGAGAATATATATAAATAGGGTTAGAACAAAGAAGATTTTTGGATTTGGATTTAGGTTTGGTTTTTTTCATTTTGTGGGATAAAGATGTGAGCCATGTTAGCCTGGCCATGTGGTCAAGACCTGGGGCCTGCAGCCTTTGGCTGACCCAGGCTAGGAGTGTGTCTATTAAAGGAAGTTAAGGAGTTTGGAGATTTGAACTCCGTGTTGGAGTTAGTTTTGCTGAGTTTGACTTGTGTCTGGGAAAGACCGTGCGAAAGCCAGTCATGAGAAGAAAGTGAACTTTGTTGGTTCCTGTACTATGGAGTTTCTTTCTACTACCAGGAGGAGGAGAAGGTGGCATGGAAGAGTTGGAGCACGCCAAAGGAAGATGTCTTGTTGGAGTCTAAAAATGTTAAGAAGTTATCACTAAAGCTTAAAAGTCAAGAATGCAGCCATAAAAAAAAATGGGAAATAACAGACTCAAGAAGCTAAAGCCTGGAAACATGTAACTGCCCCCCATATGTCTCTGCAGGGTCTTATCTATGATAAAACACACAGAGTGGAAACTTCCCCTAAACTGCCTAAAACCCTAAAACCCCTGCCTGTGACATATATAAACCCTGTCCTTTTGCAAGCAGGTGTCCGCTCCCTCGAGAGTGTCACTGTGGCATGGAGGTCCGACCTTAGCTTGAGCTGATAAAGGCTTTTTGCTTTTGCATCTCCCGTGGTCTTGTGTCTTGTGTGAGCCTATGAGAATTCCAACTGTAACATTTGGGGTCTCTCCAGGATCCTCCATTCTCTCACAGGACTTAATTTCACAGCAGTAAAACCTGAAAGGGCCCTCTCCTACTTCTCTCTCACTTCTAACTGATTTGCTCCTTGGGGAGCTGAATGCCCCCCCAAACTCACTTTGGCTTAGTGGCAGTGTGTAAGCAACCACACAGGCCTAAGCTATGTGAGCGGGGCTTGCCTCTGACCCGAGGTGATATTGGATCCACTCAGTAAACCTCCTTTCCTTTAGTTCTGACTTCTTTAAGCGGTCTGAGGTGGAATCCAGACCTGATCCTCTCCCCTAATCTTTCTGAAAACTGGAGGGTCCTCTGACTCCGGATTTAACTGAGTCTTTGTGCTCTCTGAATCTGGGACATGTCCCAAACATCCCTCAAGAGGATTATCAAATTCTCTTAGAGGAAGGGTCTCTGATGAGGAAGCCAGGCCCGACAGAGTTATTGTTTTCTTCTCTTCACTATCTAAATCAGTCTCCAGCCAGCTTGTGTTGTCTCAGTGTAGTTTGTATTGTGTGTCTTCTGTGTATTTTTGTCCCTCTGTATTTTTTGTTGCGTGAATATCTGTGAATTCTCCTTGCAGCCATGGGACAAGACCAGTCAATGATTAACAATTTTTGTCTCACGATTAACAATTTTTCTGATGTCCGCAGGCGCGCACATAGCTTGAGTCTTCATGTCAAAAAGAAGACCTTAGTCACCCTCTGTTTGGCCAAATAGCCTGCTTTCTTTTCAACCGAAGATAAGTCGTCTGACTTCATGTGGCCTCTGGGAGGCACCTGGAATGGGGAGTCATCCAAGAGGTCAAGCATCGGGTCCTCCAGGACCCCCAGACCAAGTTCCCTACATACTCTTCCGGGAGGATCTGACCACTTGTCCTCTGGATTGGCTCAGGCCCTTCATCCCTAGGTTTAACAGGAAAATGGGATGTGGAGTGAGCTCGTATCTCCCAAACTGCTGAGACTCCAGAAAGGCCACCTCCCAAGGCACCGCCCAAGGTGCTACCTGACTCGACCCCAGTTGAACTTCTAGAATCTATATTGTCGCCCCCAACGGCTCCACCAGTGGGGCAACCACATGACGGCCAAATTCCTGAGCTTCCACCTCAACTGCCACAGGCACGAGGGCAAAGGCTGACCTATATAATTGAAAACATCAAGATCTCCCTTTCTCTGAAAACCCCAGGGGATTGACTAACCTTGTTCTATTCTCTTTACACACCAGCCTACATGGGATGATTGCCAGCAGCTCCTAAATATTCTATTTACCACAGAAGAGAGGGGATGCATTTTTTTAGAGGCCCACCACCATGTGTTGGGAGACAATGGGCAGCCTACCCAGGATCCATTGGTCATCAATCCGGCTTTCCCTATGGAGCGTCCACAATGGAACTTCACCCAACCAGAAGATAGGGAGCGTCTTCGAATCTACCTCCAGACTCTCATGGCCAGCCCACATGCTGCTGCCTGAAAACCAACCAATTTGGCCAAGGTAGGAGTCCTTTGACAGGGGCCCTAGGAGAGTCTAGCTGCATTTTTAGAGTGCATAATGGAAGCCTTTTGTCTGTTTACTCCCCTAGATCCTGAAGCAGTAGAAAGTAGGGCAGCTATTATAATGGCCTTTGTAAACCAGTCAGCACCAGATATATAAAAGAAATTATAAAAATTAGAAAGATTAGGGGAAAGGCCTGTCCAAGAACTTCTGTGGGTTGCAGAAAAGGTATTTTATAGTGGACACCTGAGGAGTGAGAAGACGGGCTCCGGGTTGAAGCTAGGGAAAGGGAAGATAAGATTAGGGAAGAGGATAAGAGGCTCCGGCAGTTAGAGCAAAAGTGGCAACTTAAGCAGATGACAAAGATTGACCGCCATGGGCAAAGACCAGGAACAACAACAGGACAGAGGTCACAGACCAGGACAGAGGTCTAGACTGCAAAAAAAATCAATGTGCAATTGAAACAGGGTCTAAAGAAGACTTTCTGACTTTACTTAACTGGCTACAGCTATCTGCCTGCTTCTCTCTCCAAAGCAGGCTACACACTCTTCATTAGCATTTTCACTGATCACCTTTACCATTGATATGCAAACATCAGCTACCAAGCTTCTCTGCTTTCAGCTCCAAAAACTGCAGAAAAGAAAAACTTTAAAACACAGTTTAAACTTTCCACTCGTGGGTTCTTACCACCATCCCCAGCCTTCTCAACCAAAATACCAACCCAGTGTAAGACTATCAGTGCAGAGCAGACTAATTTATTTCTAACAAAGTGATTTCTCATTTCTAATTATCCTAATAATTACAAAAGAAACATGTAAGACTCAGAATACTTCAACATTGTCCAAAACCTTTCTCAGCATTGTCCAAAGTCCTTTCCCAGATTGCCCCAAAATCCTCAGTCTCTCAGTCCTGATCATCTCACCAATGTCCAGACAGAGTCCATCTCCAGACGCTTGAAGACATGTTCCTTTGACTGCT
>PVHY01032786.1:0-11633 GCA_004024945.1 Uropsilus gracilis
TTTTTTTTTTTAAAGATTTTGCCTCAATGACAAGGGAAATGAGAAAAAAATAAACAATTGGGACTAAGCCAAATTGAAATGTTTCTGTACAGTGAAAGGAAATAGCAAGAGAATGAAAAGACAGCCTACTGAGAGAAAATATTTGTACATTATGCATCTAATAGGGGGTTAGTACCCATGGTATATAAAGAATTTATTCAAATTAGCAACAAATTTAATTGAAAAATTGGTAAAAGAACTGAACAAGTGTGTTTCCAAGGAGGAAAAACAGATGGTCAACAGACATAGGAAAATGTTCATCATTATTTCTTCATGGGAAAATGCATGTCCAAGCAACAGTGGGATATCGTCTCATACATCTAAGAAAGGTTTACATGAAAAAACAAGTGTTGGCAAGGATGTGGAGAACCTTTGCAGACTATATAGGTAAGAATGTAAATTGGTGCAGTTGTTTTGGAAAGTGGTATGAATCTTTCCCAAAAAACTGAAAGTAGACTACCATTTGACCCAGCAATCTTATATTTGGATATCTATTTGAAGAATAGGAAATAATTACCAAAAGAGTGTTTTTTAAATATTTTCATACAATATTGGTCATGTTTGTCGTTCCCTTAGGTATGACCCTTCCTTCCATACTGCATTCCTGTCCCACATTCTACTCCTCCTACTCCCCCATCCTACTCCAGTCACTCCAACCCTTCTCCAGGCAAGTCACTGGTGCATGGTTGACCCACTGGTCTTTTCTTTTTCTGGAACAATGTCTTTTTTTCCCATGTGCAGACTTACTCTCCTGAACAGCAACAGACCAGGCTGCTTAGATCTCTAGGAGTAACTGAGGTGAGTAGTCAGGCCAAGCACATCAGGAACCTCTTGTACGGCAAGTACGTGGTGAGGTTTTCTGGGCTCTTTTCCAGTGTCTGTCAAGTGGTGCTGCTTGTGTGCTGTATAGTTCTGACATGTTGGATTGGGAGCTCAACTCCCAGCCACTGGCAGTGGAGATGTTTCCTGCTGGGGACAGACTTCCCCAGGTGATTAGTCCAGCTCCTCTCCTCTCTTGTGTTACTAGTTCTGCCCTGGGGCCACAGCCACATCTCTGTGGCTTTCTTCCCCCATTGATAGGTAAAGGAGGGAGCCTCATTCACGTTGCACTTAACTGTGGACCAGAGATTTCGTTCCCCAGCCCTGGAGACAATGCAGGTAGAAATCTGTGACAGGTCTATATCTTATCTCAGTGGTTCTGACCATACTGCTTGTCTTACCCAGGTGGTGAATGTATCCAGGGCTGTTATTGCTTCCTTTTCTCTGCATTATATCTGCAGCTGGAAAGACTGGTTTTTCCATCCTAGTGCAGACCTGACTGAGGTTGGAGTAAACCAGAGGTGGGACTCCACTCTCCTTGCACCTACAATCTGCAAAGGTGCCCAGCCCCAACCCCAACCCATGTGGAGACAGAGACCCCTGGACCCCAGGCTCTGATACCTCGAGATGCTGAGACCCCAGTGACGCAAAACTCACCTTACCCTCATCATCATCAGCAGTCTAGGGCAGGCGACTGCAAAGTGTGCTGGGGGCCCTCCCCTGGGCTCAGGCTGTTTGGGGGGACTTTGGATGATCTCTTCTGATCCAACCGAAGTTTTTTATTTTCTTTTTAATATCCAGAAGAACAGGTTTGTTTATTTATTTAATTTTTTATTTCTAATTTTCATAAAACATTCATCATATTAGTATTTGTTATTGTTCCCCTTAGTTATGACCCTCCCTTTCACATTGCACCACTATAACAAAAAGACTTAATGCACTGCAATATTTACTGCAGCATTTTTTACAAATGCTATAAGCTATGGAAGCTGTCTGGGTGCCCAATGACAGATGATTGGCTAAAGATTATTTGGTTTATATACAGCTTGGTTTATATTAAGCTACAAGGAAAGAGGAAATTCTGTCATTTGCATAAAAATGGGGGAAACTTTTGGGGAGGTTAAGTGATACACAATTGTCAGAAAGATAAAAACAAATATTGAATGATTTCATCAGTATATGAGCAATGTAAGAAAACAAAGCAGATGAATGGACAAAACAAAATAAAAATAAGTCAACACTGATAAGCAAACTGAGGTTACCAGAGCAAGAAATTACAATTTGGTTTCATTTAAGTATACTAGTGACATTAAAACTTTAACTTGAAATTACTTCATAATAATTCATTTGATCTTACATACAACACTTTCACTTTTTTCCCCTTGTTCCCATTCAGGTAAAACTGGTTTATTTTAAGACCAGACTTCTTTCCCATAAATGTTTCACACATTCTTTTTAATTTTCTCTTTTCTTATATTATCCCATTTCAAACAAAACCAGCTTCATGTGGAGGCTAAACCTTTCTTTTCTTGCAGCAAAGATCTTCATTTTTATATCTTCCTTTTCCACAACACACACCTTTCTTTACTTATATAGGTACTTTTCTTATGATTTTTATTTTTATTTTAAGTTCTACATACTAAGTAAAACTTTTGATCCTCATATTTTATATTTCTAATTTTAAACTGTCAGTAACTGTAAAACTGTGTTACACCAGCATCCCTTTAAATTATATATATATATATAACTGTGTTATACCAGCATCCCTTACAAACAACCTTTTTAGAGCTTCTATAATATGTGTTTTAAATTTTCTACATAACAGAAGACACATTTCACTCATCAACCAAACAAATTCACTTCCATGAAAGGGGTAAGTATTGGAGCACAATGACAGGGCATCGTTTCCCCCATCCCCACTTAACATGTAGTACTACCTTGTGTTCCAAGCTCCAGCATGCCATGAACCAGACTTCCTAAGTGGGGGTTGCAACTGGGAAGGAGCTAGGTGGGTATATAAATGAAGGTGACACAGAGGAGGAGATAGATGTGGAGGAGTGACATCTTGAAAAGATACTTGGAGGAGATCAATGGGTGAGAAACCCACTGAGAAACTCATCCTAGAACTTTATGATTTTTGGAATATACAGCAGAGTTGTCTCTTGGCCACATGGTGGATTACGTGGTATGTTTTGAATTTTGTGTCTTTCCTTGTGTCCCAGCTCTCTGGGACCTGCATAGCCCTTTCTTATGTTTCCTTATCAGAAGGTATCAGACTTTTGGGGAGCCTTTGGACCTTAGGCAACCCAGATCTAGCCTAGACTATTTGACTGGCCCTTTGCCCACATGGGGAAGGGCAATTTTTTGAGTTTCACTGGAAAACAATCATTTGAAATCCTTCCTTCTTTCTATTTCTTTACACACACCAATTCTATTAAAAAATCTTTTTGCAGTAAGAATCTACTTTTTGTCTTTGGACACACAGATGACTGGACTCTTTTAGAGTGTGCAGCCTTTAAGTCTGGGTCCCTGGGTGCCTCAGTGGTGCACTGACACGCCTTAGTTCCTAAAGTAAACTTAAAGTCAACAAACATTTTAGTAGAATGATTTAAATAGTCAATGAATCCCCATTATTAGAGTTGGTAGAACCTTAATTCTCCAAAAGAGACTTGGGAAACTATTCAAGCAGTGTAAAAAGAAAATGATCTATATTTCTTATCCAGAGAACACATTGTATGTTTCTTTTACCTTCCTGTCCTATTTTTCATAGTATATATGTTTGTTTTTTTCCTTTGTAATACTTCACTTCTAATAGAAAAGAAAAAGCTAAGGGAAAGACCTCTTATTTGGAAAAAAAAAAAAAAAAAAAAAAAAAAACCTTTTCCCTCTTCAGTACCTCAGGGCAGTGGTTCAGCCCTGTTCTTCCCAGGATGTTTACATTTCAAAGACTGATTACATTCATGAATTCAAGGGGTAAAGGAAAAGTGCAAACTTCCCTTCTAAGAGTTTCAGAATATACTGCTCCATTGCCAGAAGACCAGGATAGCCATTATCTAAAAATATCCCTCTTTTCCAGGGATTCTGCCTCTCAGAGTCCCAGCCAACTATCTGGGACTCTTCATGCTCTCCCAACTAACAAACTCACAAGCCCAGAGTGAACAATCTTAACTACATTTTTCTCTATCTCAAAACTTAGTCTCCAGTCAGACGTTGTGTTCAGTTTCATGACCCACAAGGAACCCGCGGGCTGTGGTGCTTGCCCTTTCCCTCCTCTGCCACAAGATGCTGTGCACACTCCCCACAAGCATCTCAATCATTTTCTTTGGTTTCTTAAAGCTAAATATTGACCAATTTTGAAGGGTGCATACAAGGGGGCTATTGATCAGTATCCCAGGCAGTTTTTATATTCTTACTCAAATGTGTATGTAAGGGTGGGTGGGTTCTTACCAGCCTACAACCAATTGTGAGTAACCAGTACAATTTTTGATATCACATGGAACACACACACACATCATAAACACCAAAGACATGTTTATTTTCTTTAAATCCAATCCCAGAATCCAGGGCACCACAGTGAGTCAAAGACAAACTTTTAACCCTATTTCAACCAAAAACCAAAAGAGAAAAATTCCTGGCTAACACATCACAAAAGAAGTCAAAACCAAGAAGTGATCATTGATGAGATGGAGTCTTATGGCATTCTACATTTGAAAAATCATGCTGTTTTTCTCAATTTGGATTCTATTTATATCTTCTTCATGTCCAAACTCTGGCTAGGATTCCAGTACTTAGTGTCATGCATCATACAAAGATGCATCGCTTAATAATGGGTTTGTTCTGTGAAATGCATTGTTAGGTGACTTTGCTTTTGTGTAAATGTCGTGGAGTATAATTACACAAACCTAGATAGTATAGCTACTCCATACTTACACCTACATTATAAAGTAGCTCCTCAGTAACAAACCTGTACATGTCACCGTTCTGAATATTGTAGCACTTATAATACAATGGTATTTGTATATCTAAATATATTCATATCTACAAAGATCTAGTATGATATAAAAGAGAATATGGTGCATAGTCTCTGGGGATGTAGGACAGGGAGCTACTTTGGGGGAGTGAGTGAGTAATGAGTGAATATAAATGTTTAAGATAGTACAATACACTACTGTAGACTTTATATACACTGTACACTGGACTGCATTGAATTGGGGTTTTAATTTGTAGCTTGCAACAATGCCTCCAAACAAGGCTGTCATCCTGTCCTTAAAAGCCTTGAAACCTGGCATTGATTTGACTTCCTTATGGACAAAAGTCCATTCTCAAGATAGGGAGGTTTCATCCATAGCACAGATTTGCTCTGGTAAAAAATTTTCCTCCATAACCCAGCTTATCTAGAATCTCCAAATATATTTTAACTCTGTTTATAGCAGTCCTCCCAGACTCAGCACTCATTTTCACATTATGTAATGAATATAGTCTTAAATCATTTAGACCACCCAGAACTAGCATCATAGTTAGGTGGTCTTTCAACATTGCACATCAATTTTGCTTAAGTATCATGGTACCAAGTGGGACCTGCTTCTGTGTCTACTCTTCAATTCAGGTCAGGTAAAGTTTCTCCGTACCTGACAGAGTCCTTTCTCAAATTTTTGTTCGTCTCATTGCTTTCAATGAAGCAGATCTTTTAACAGCTTATACAACTTCATTCTTGTTCACAATCTTAGCTCTGGTGGAATTGGACATGCTTGACTGGCAAGCAATAATCATGACTGATTTTCTACTTTCATAGTCCTTAATTACTTTTAATTTTGTCTCCAGTGCAATTACTCAATGTGGCCTCTTACTGGCAACTTTAACATTGGGTTTTGTATACTTAGAGGTTATGATGAGAAAACAATGTGAGATGAAATTAAACACAAGGGAAAATGATCTATCAAGAGATGTGGTATACACAAAATGTGTGAGGCTGATATCAAACACTGTGAGGTCAAGATGAAATGGGAATTTTGGGACCAACCTGTGTACACAGTCTGCCATCAACAGAAATGGCATCATTTTAGTATACTAGATGTGTCAGAGGCTAAATTTCTGTTCTGCTTTATTTTTATGTCCCCCCACTTCTTTGTATTTCCATGGAAACTTATTTCTAAATAAGGTCTGAGAAATGCAGTTGTTTCTATGCCAAAACCTTAACTGTAGAGAAGCCCTACTATGTGGTTGTATGGTGTGAGGGCAGGGCACACATTCCATAGTCCTATGAGCAGGACTCAGATTTTCTTATGAACTCTGATCTTAAACGGTCATCTTTACAAAACTTCTCAATCACCTCTGCATCTCCTTCATTTGAGGCAGAACAGGATGACTGCTTGGGTTCAAGTGGGTGCTGCTCTTCTTGGCAGGTGAATGTGAGCAGACTGCTCAGGGCACATTCCAAAGGTTCCTTCACCTCCTCCCACCAGAAATTTACTTTGAACTTCACCCTGAGGAGGTTCTGTGAAACTCCTGGAGATAAACACAAGCAAGTTTGACCTCCCCCCCCCCACACACACACACAGGCCCTCTCCCATTCCCCATACCACCACCAAGGTTTGGCCTGTAGTTGTGGTCTCACACACACTTTTCTCCAGTGCACAGTTCAGCAGCCCTTTAAAAACTCTAGCCCAATGTAGCTCCAGCAGAATTTCTGCCCTGGCAAACTCTGACTTTATGTCTGTCCATCTGTCCACTTTTGGGGGAGGGCATGTTCTCCTGTGAACTCAGTTCTTTGAGTAGAGAGAGTAAACAGATTCTTTTGGGTCCATTTTATAAGGGCATTGCATTGTTGAGGGGTGTTTGGCAGGACAATGTCAACAAGTTGGTGTGGGTAGACTTCCCACACCAACAAACAATTCCTGAATACCAGCAGAGTGTCTAAGAATCCAACTCAGTTCTGATCCTATCTACCCAGAGATAGCATTGCATTCCACAGCTAAGGGTTCAGTCTCCTAACACTTGCCTGGGCTGCAACCCCAGGCTGTTTACCTGAGCTTCTGATGAACCAGCTACAGGCAATCCCCTCTTCAGACTTTAGGTGCCTGTCACAAATCCAGATTAGTATCTGTGCTCATGACCAACTGGCTATAAATTTGAGAGTCCAAGGATACCACTGATTAATTTGTTAGAATGACACACAGATTCAGGGAATCAATTTATACACTAAATAACTGACTTACTATAAAGGATTCTAAAGGACCTTAATCAGCAACTACATGGAAGAGATGCATAGATCAAGGCATGGGGGAAAGGTGAAGAGCTCCCATGATCTCTCCAGGTGCACCATTCTCCCTTGAATCTTCACTGGTTCACCAACTCAGAAGTTTCTAGCAGCCCCTCTATTTAGGGCTCTTATGGATGCTTCGTTACTTAGGAATGATTCATTAGCTCATTGGCCATCAGCCAATGTCCTGGCCCTCTTCCCTCCTCAGTTGTTTAAGGGTAGGACTGGAGGCTCCACGTTCTATTTATCTTGGTATACTTGGCAAACAGCTCCCCAACCCCCATCCTCAGGTGTTTTCCAAAAATTACTTCTTTAACATAGCAAAAGATACTCTTAACACTGGCAACAGGCAATTTTTTTTTTTCCGAGACTAGATCTCACTATTTTGCCCCAGGAAACCACAGACTCTTATTGCCCAGGGTACCACAGACTCAAAAGACCCTTAGCCTCAGCCTCTCAGTAGCTGGGATTATAGGTGTGCACCACCCTGTCCAGCTATTTTTTTTGAGACTTGGTCTCGCTATGTTGCCCCAGGTGGGTCTTGAACCAGCAGACTCAAGCAATTCCCAGTCTTGGTCTCCCTTGCTCCACACCTGGCCAAAACTTAGGCAATTTTAAGACTTTTTACAAACTGAACTAGCAACCATGGATGAAGACTAAATAAGATAACACATACACACACACATATATGCTATAAATAGCAATGTTGCAAACACTAATTTCTTTCTGGAAGGCTCCAATCTAGTGAGTCAAGCTCCTTTCATGGGTCCCACCTCCAAATGCCATCACATTGGGGATTAGCTTTCAACATTTGGAGAGGATACAATCAAGCTATAACATTGTGCCTGTGTCCTTCCCAAATTCACCTCCTTTTTGCATGCAAAATACACTTGTTCGATTTCTAAAGTTTTAATTCATTACATATTATCTCTAAAGTCAAAATTTTAGTACCTCCAGTGCAGATCATCTAAATTAGACATGGTGAGACTTCAGGTGTCATTCACCCTAGGTAAATTTCTCTCTAGCTGTGAAACTGAACAAGATGTGTGCTTTCAAAGTGCAATGATACATGCCCATTCCAAAGAGAGAAAAAGAAAAAAGAAGGGAAGATGGCTCCAATTAAATCAAATACCTAATGGGGCCAACATAACTGAACCCTAAGATTGGAGAGTAATTCGTTTGACTCATGCTCTGGTTGTAGAACCCTCAGGTGCAATCCAGCCTCTGTACTCCCTCAGTCAGGGGTCTGAGGATGCAGTTGACCTGAAGTCCAGCTGTGAGGACACAGTTCTTTGTAGGGCCCACTGCAGGGTCTGCAGAGTAACTAATCAACCCACCCACATTGATCTTGGGAACTGTGGTGGAGGAGGTAATCTTGCTGTCTCTGAATCACCTTTGGGGGTGTTATTTCTCTTCTTTAGAGGAATGCTTGGTTTCTGGTTTCTGTTGATTTGGCAAATTGAGGGTCATAATTTAAAGCTTTACTAATTTCCTGTGCATTTGGTCACTTGATTTCACCTTGAGTGATCTCTTCTGAACATGATTTCTCATTTCTCATAGACAGTATGTCTAGGTTAATAATTTTTCTGAACTTTCCCAAATATTTAGAACCTGGTTTTTATCTGTTGAAACATACGGTCTTCAAATTATGTCTCTCTCTTGTATTTCATGCTAAAACATCATGAAAAAAAAGCAAACTGCATCTTCAACAGTTTACTTACAAATCTTCAGCTAAAACTCAAGTTTCTGACTCAGAAGCGTTAGCCCCACAAAATAGAGCATGAAACAGCTCACAAAAAGGACAGCCTTTTCTACACTTTCCAATAGCACAAATCATCACAATGGCCTTCGCCATCTTTATTTCATGACACCTTGTTCATAATCTTAGGTTTGCTCTGAAATACAGTAGCTTTCTCTACAGCTCCCCTTCATTCTTTCTGACTCTTCCTCAGAGTTGCCTCCAAAATTACATTCATGGCATTTCAAGATTTTTCTGGCATTTGCTTCTGACCTTCTGCAGTTTTTAGGTTCATGTCCATCACTGCTTGCATGTTGTTGGATATTTGCTACAGCAGCACCCTGCTTCCTGGTACCAGTTTCTGTCTTAATCAGATTAGGTGCTACAACAAACACATAGACAGTAGCTGACACAACAGATATGTACTTCTTTGTTCTAGATGTTACAAGTCCAAGGTTAGGGTCCTTGCACTGTGGGATCTGAGGAGACGGTGATAGCTGGTACCTTCTATTATCCTTGCATGACCTTGAGAAAGGCAGGAGTTACCTGGGATCTCCTTTATGAGACCAGGAACTCCTCATGACCCCAGGACTTCCTGAAGCCCCACCTCAATCAACATAATGAAACTGTGGTGATCCTGTCTTTTTTTTTTTTTTTTTGCTTTGCTTGCAAGATCAGTGTGTCTGCTAAGTATACAAAGTCCCCCTCAAGAACAGTAGGGAGGGCTTGTAATAACGGGACAAAAATACCACTACCCATTTGAAACTCAAGGGAAAAAGAACCAATCTTTCACAAATGTACACGTTGTGCTGCAGAACACAGGTCCAGAAGAATGCTCGCTGTCCTCAAGGGGACATCTCACTGCATGGAATGGAAATAACCATGGAAAATGGAAGGAACTAAGATACCTGACCTATGACTAGATGGACAACATTCAGAAGTAAGGGGCGCATGGTCTATTGCATTTCTAGGTCCAAGTTGAGAGTCACACCATGAGTCAGAATCTGGAACAGGGCTACTGAGGATTGCTGTGCACCTGGAAAGTTTTAGAGCATTACAAGAAGAACTCTCACCATGAAGGTTCAGGTCAATATCACTTCACTCTTCACATCAGAACCACATACTTCAAGGAACACCCCTAACCTTGCTGGGATGAGGAAGCTAGAAACCCAAGAACAACCACATTCATGACATTTCTGTTCCTGTCCTTCTCTTCTACTGGCTGTGAACTCTGGGCGAACACTCCTTATTTTCTTGGGTCAGGGTTTCTGGTTCCTGGTCAGCTCTTCAATGTCTCTGGCAGACACCTCTCTCTTGCCTCCCCTCCCCAGGCCATCTGCTCCCTGCTGTTGTCTGCCGGTCTCAGCATCCCTTCTCTTTCTCACTACCCCTACCCCTGCCATGGCTCTTCATCTGCTCCATCCCAGCTCTTGATCTGCATATTTGCATGAAGTGTTTCCTGTTCCAAATTGTGTGATCCAGGAAGCAGCTGTCCTTTATGTGTGTGTCTATACATTAGGAAATTGTGGTATAAGCAAATAGTGTATGTACTCTTCCCCCTTTAAAAATACTCTTTCAAAATAAACAGTATCCCTTGGGTTTATATAAGCCTATGAACTAACGTAAGCACTAAATAACTTGTATCATCTATGTTCATCTTGTGTAAATGTGTGTGTAGACAAGGGGAAAGTCTTTTCACTGCCTTAAATTTGGAAAATATCAAGCAAGTAGTACTCGATCAAAACTAACATAAGTGACTATAGGGAAAAACAATGGGTAGCAAAATATCAACTGCCAAAAAAAGAGCTATGATCTTAGAGCTACACTAACAAAGGTCCTGGGAGGTGGTGGTCTTTGCATTTCTTTTCATTGTTTTTGAAGGTCAGTCTAACTCACATAAATTATATGTACAGATTTCTAATAGCCGATGATGCTGCAGACAGGCTAGTGTTGATGGTGTCTCTTGTCAGGCAATGCTGATGGAGGGATAGAGAATTTTGATGCGAATTTGCATAGAGAACTTACACTATGTAACTTAGGCAGAGTGTCCACAGATAGAAATATATTCTCATAAGGACTATATTTAACAATTTACATTTAAAATACAATCTTAAAATCATCAGACTCCACCAGGAACTATGAAGTAGGGACAGAGGACTCAAAGTGAGCTGGGGATACACTCACAGGTGCCCATGTGGAAGTCAATACCTGCTCTGGGGGTGAATCACACCTGCATGGTGCCTGGCCCAGGTTTCCCCAAGCTGGATCCAGGAAACCCTCTGGCACTGCAGGCCCTCTAGGAAAGGGGAGCCCCGGGAGCACCAGGCCCAAGGAGCAGAAAGTAGAACTCAGCCTCCAACGTGGCCAGCTTCTCCCTGAGCTGCACATTTCTTCTCCTTAGCTCCTGCAGCTCCCTCTCCCTGGCCATGACCACCTCCTGGCTCTCCCGGACCCTCTCCTCCCACGCGCGCAGCTCCTCATGATGGGAGGCAGTGACCATCTGCAGCTTTGTGACCTGGATCTCGGCCAGCTCCCTGTAGAGCTCTTGGATGTGGAGGGCGAAGTCCAGGTCCTGGCGGGTGCTGAGACGCTTTGTCAAGGTGGGCATAGACTGTGCCACCTCCTGGGTGCTCTTCATGTCCAGCTCCAGGACTTGCCTTTCACAGGATTCCACCCCAACTGCATCTTGGAGCTGCACTTGGAGCTCCTGGAGCTTCCCGTCCAGCTGGGAATTTGCAGCCTGCAGCTGAGCCTTCTTCATCTGGAGAATGACTATTT